>PJEM01013558.1:0-40230 GCA_004023845.1 Helogale parvula | reverse complement strand
GAGGGGAAGAGAGAGAGAGAGAGAGAGAGCGAGCCAGCAAGCACACAAGCAGAGGAGAGTCAGAGAGGAGAGACAAAATCCCAAGCAGGCTCCAAGTCTTCACCACAGAGCCCCATGCAGGAGAGAGCCCCAAACAGAGTATCATAACCTAAGGGAGATCAAGAGTCAGTGGCTTAACTGATGGCACTGTCCAGGTGCTCCTTTCCATCACATTATTATAGCCACTCCAGCTTTCCTACTCTTAAATACTTGCATAGTACATATTTTGTCTCCCTTGTAGATTGACCCTCTGTTTGTGTCCAACTGCACCTCTTGCAGAGAGCATCCAGCTGCTTCTGGTTCTTGTTTTCTTGGCCACTCTGAAAAAGTCTTCTTTCCCCCATCCCTCATCCCTTCTGGCAACCATCAGTTTGTTCTCTGTATTCATAGGTCTGTGTCTGATTTTTTTTTGTTTGTTTTTAGATTCCACATATAAGTAAAATCATATGGTAGTTGTCTTCCTCTGACTTACTTCACTTAGCACAATACCTTCTAGGCCCATCTATGTTGTATCAAATGGGGAGATCTCATCTTTTTTATGGCTGAGTCATACTCCATTGTAGATGACATATGGTCTTTTGATTGGAGTGTTTTGCCCATTTTACCTGAAGGAGTTATTGATATGGTTGTATTCAGGTCTGGCATTTTGCTCTGTTTCTGATTTACATCTATTTTTTAAATCTGTCCTTTCTCCTTTCCTGCCATATTTCATGTTAAATTATTTTGAGTGTTCCATTTTCTTTCTTGGCCTACTAGCTTTAACTCTTTACATTTCATGTTAGCATTTGCCAGGCATTACAATATCCACCTTTAATTTATCACAAACTTCTGAGGGTTAATGTTTAATTATTTAACTTAAATATTGGAAACTTGGAACAATATTTCCACAGTTATCCCCCATTGCTTATGTTACCATTGTTGTCATATATATCTGTATATTTTATAAACCCAATATTCAGTTGTAACTTCAACTCTGAGCCACCATGTGCCTTTTAAAATTCTTGCAATAGCAAAAGAAAAATGTTATCTTTGATATTTACCAACATATTATTTCTTCTGTATTTCATTTCTTCTTATATCTGAAATTACCATCTGTGTCCTTTCTCTTCAGTCTAAAGTACTACCTTTAGAAGTTTTAGAGCAGGTATGCCAGATTAGTGGATATAAAATTCTTAACAGACAATTTTGGCAATGTGAACATGTCTTTCCAAAACATTATGGACTCTTGTTACTGATAGGAAGTCAATCCTTAGTTATATGGTTATTCCCTTGCATCTAATTTGTTACACTATTCTGGCTGCTTTCAGGATTTTTCTCCATCATTAACTATCAGTAGTTGGACTAAAATATGCCTAAGTGGGATTTCCTGTTTTCATCTTGAATTGTATCAAAAATTCTTGAATCTTCATGTTTACATTTTCCCCCACCAAACTTGGGGTGATTTTGGCTCTTAAAATTCAAACACTTTTCCTGAGAGAATCTCTCCCTCTTCCCCTCCTAGGACATAAATTGCACATATATTGGACTATCAGATATTGTTCCATAATTCTCTAAGCTCTTAGTTTTTCTTAAAGTAAACTTCCCTCTGTTACTCACATTAGATAATTTTAATGACATAATTTCAAATTTTTTAATGTTTTCCTACCATCTACTAATGTTGAACCTATCCAACAATTTTTCTTAATTATTGTGCTTTACAGATCTTGGGTATCTTTTTCTAATTGTTTCTGTCTCTCTGTTGATAACTTTCTTAACTCTACTTAGAATACCAATGCTTCCTTTATTATTCGAGTATATTTGCCTTTAATTTTTTTAGCACATTTTCATAACTATCTTAATATCTTCATTTGCTAAATCCAGCTTCTGGACCCACTCAAAGCCAACTTCTACTGATTTCTTTCTTTCAGCCCTAAGTGTAGGTCACACTTTCCTGGGCTTTTGCAGATCTAGTGATTTTTTAGTTAAAAATGACATTTTAGATATTGCAATCTGTTGTCTTCTTCTGAGGATTGTTTTTGGTCATTGCTTCCTTTCTTTTCTGTATTTTAGTTTTACTCTAATATGCAATTACTTATTCCAGATTGAAAGTGTAAACTCTGTCTACACTGAACTTTGCAACAGGTGATATCTCTGCTTGATTTTTACAAACTCCCAATGCTACATTTTTTTTAGCCTAAACCCCTGAGAGTGTCCCCTGCATCTGCTAGTTGAGCAGTTAGGCTGCCAAGTCCTTGAGTGGAGTATAGACATGGATTTGAGGGCCCACGGTCTCTAGGACCCCAGGGCTGAAGTGGTTCCCTCAAGTCAGCTGCTCTTCCAGTTTTAGCTTCTGTCCTCTGATGCCTCAAACCTACAATGCTTCAGCTGCCTGCCACCAAGCTATGCATAGTTTGAGAAATATACTCAGTTAAAATAGCAGCAAGCACAAATCTCATACAGGGCAGCTCTGTCTTTCAAGGCTTAGTTTCCTCTGCAGTCTCTGCTTGCTTGGGGACAGTCCCTATAGGTTCTGCCCTGCACATATTTAGTTTAGTGTTGGAGATCTAGGCAATCTACACAAAATTTCAAGTCTCATGTATCCTGTAATTTTCATAGGCTTTCCCTCTTAAATTTACAGCAATCCTTTTTAGCCCTGAACTGCCTTTTTATGTTGCTGTGCTTCATTTTGTTTTGTTGTCACCTCCACCTGTAAACATAGTTTTCTGTTGCCACTGACATAGTGGCTGAGAAGTACATACAATAAAAAATAACTAAACACTCCAAATTCTCACCCTGTAGAGTTATAATTTTTAAACAGTAAAATCTTCTCCAACTTTTATCTAATTTTAAATGTTTTCCAGTGCTTTTATAATTTTTATACAGATTTTATAACTGCTACCTCCAAAGAGTTTGCATTAACAGTTAATTCTATTGCCAATACTCTTAAAGAGTATTTAGTTGTTTTTGTTTTATTTTCTATTATAGAAACAAAAAATATTTATTATAGTAAATTTTAAAATGTAGGTATACGAAGAGAAAAATAAAAGTTACTTGTTTTCCAACTATCTACAGGTAACCACTGGTGATATTTTGCAGTCCTTCATTTCTGCGATGAGATTACTGCTGGAGATTACTGATTTTTAACCATAAACCTTCCTGAAAGGTATGAAAAAGTCCTTTGTGAGAATGACTTTTATGCTATAAGATATGAAACTTAGATGTATTCAAAGAACAAAAAATAAATATTATGAGAAACTTTATGCCCGAAAGAGTGACAGCCGAAACAAAATAGCCAAGTATCTTTAAACAAATAACCAAACTTTCAAAATCAATGGAAAACAGAGGCAATCAGTTTTAGACAGTTAGGCAAATGGCTATTTATCTCGAAGTTTATGAAGCACGTCAAGCCTGCATTAATAGATTTTGGAGGTATCAGGAGCTAGATAAAAGTGGATAGAGATCATATTATATTGGCCCTTATAGGACATGTGGAAGAATTTTGTCTTTTTTCTAAAAGCAACAGAAGCCACTGACTGGTTTTTTGCAAGGAGTTGACATAAGGTTTGCCGTCAGCAAAGTTCAGTAACTGCGCTACAAAAAAGTTATTGGAAGAGAGATCAAGAGTATGCAGAAAAATAAAATCAATGACTATTTCAGTAGGTCAGATAAAAACGATGGCCTATAGCGATTTTGATCAAAGAAGTAGAAAGAGTTTTAAGATATTAAAAAGGTAAAATCAAAAGGGTTTTTATTAGTTTTTTTTAATGTTTATTTTTAAGAGAGAGAGAGTGCGAGTAAGTGTGTGTGGCAGGGATGAGGGGGTTCAGAGAGAGAGAGAGAGAAAGAGAGAGAGAGAGAGGAGAACATAGAGAATCTGAAGTAGGCTCAGCTAGGTCAGCATAAAGCCAGACATGGGGCTCAACCCCACGAACCATGAGATCATGACCCAAGCTGAAGCCCGACACTCAGCTAACTGAGCTGCCCATATGTGCCCCTCCAAAGGGTTATTTGATGGGAGCACATGGGTGGCTCAGTTAGTTGGGCATCTAACTCTTGAGCTCAGCTCAGGTCATGATCTCACAGTTTGTGGGTTTGAGCCCTGCATCAAGCTTCTCCACTCCAAGCATCAGAGACTGCTTGAAATTCTCTCCCTTTTCTTCCCCCACTTACTCCCTCTCAAAATGAATACATAGGAGTTCCTGGGTGGCTCAGTCAGTTGAGCATCCAACTCTTGATTTTGACTCCCAGGGTTTTGGGATCAAGCCCCATGCACGGTGTGGAGACTGCTTGAGATTCTCTCTCTCTCTCTCTCTCTCTCTCTCTCTCTCTCTCTGTGTCTCCCTCTCCCCCTCACCCATTCATGCTCTCTGTCCCTAAAAAAAAAAAAAAGAGAATTCAATATATTTTTTAAAAATTAAATCAATAACCTTTTTATTTTTTTAAAGGATTTGTTGATGGGCTTGATGTTGAGAATAAAAAGCAGTTTCTTCTGGTCTGTTTACACACGAGATTGCCATTCACTCAACTAAGGAAATGGCATGCCACACATTCATTGTTTATTTATATCTATTTGGAAATTATGTAAGCCTGAAGAGAATTTTTTCTTATAAACTTAAAACACTTGATCTCAAAATTAGCATAAATATAGAGGGAACATTTCTCAACATAATAAAGACCATATATGACAAACCCTCAGCTAACATCATACTCAACTCTAAGATTAGGAAGAAGGCAAGATGTCTACTCTCACTGCTTTTCCTTAAAGTTTATTTATTAATTTTGAGAGAGAGAGCAAGGGAGAGGCAGAGAGAAAGGGAGAGAAGATCCCAAGCAGGCTGCATACCATCAGCATGGAGCCTGACACAAGGCTTGAACCCACAAACTGTGAGATCATGAGCTGAAATCAAGAGTCAGATGCTAACTGACCCACATGGGTGCCCCTACTCTCACTACTTTTATTCAACATAGTATTCCAAGTCCTTAACACAGAAATTAGGAAAAAAATAAGAAAGAAAGAGAGAAGGAAAGAAAGAAAGAAGAAAGGGAGAGAGAGAGAGAAAGAAAGAGAAAAAGGGAGAAAGAAAGAGAATGAAAAAAGAAAGAAAGAAAGAAAGAAAGAAAGAAAGAAAGAAAGAAAGAAAGAAAGAAAGAAATGGCATCCAAATTGGTAAAGAACAGGTAAAACAGCAACTATTTACAGATGACTTAATACCATATATAGAAAACCATAAAAACTTTACCAAAAACAATTATTAGAATGAATAAATGAATGCAGGATACAAAGTTGCAGGATACAAAACCAATATGCAGCAATCTGTTCTGTTTCCATATAGTAATAACAAACTAGCCGAAAGAAATTAAGAAAATAATCTCATTTACAATTGTACATTGTAAGCATAAAGTAACTAGGAATAAATTTAACCAAGGAGGTGAAAGACTGTCCAAAAACTCTAAGATACTGATGAAAGAAATTGAAGATTACATGACCATGCACGTGGATTGGTAGAAAGAAACCCATGCTCATGGATTGGTAGAACAAGTATTATTAATAGATCTATACTACCCAAAGGAATTCACAGGTTTAATATACTCTCTATCAAAATACCAATAGTAGTTTTCAAAAAACTCAAACAAATCCTAGAATTTTAATGGAAATACAAAAGACCCCAAAGAGCCCCAACAGTTCTTTCTGAGAAAGAAAAGCAAAGCCGGAGGAGGTATTACAATCTCTAACTTCAAGATATACCACAAAGCTATAGTAATCAAAACAGATGCTGGCACAAAAATAGAACATAGATCAATAGATAGTCAATTCATCCACCAAAGAGAAGGCAAGAATATACACTAGGAAAAAGAATATCTCCAATAAATTGTGTTGGGAAAATCAGACAGTCAAACGCAAAAGAATGAAACTGTACCACTATTACACACACACACACACACACACACACACACACACACACACACACAAAACCCTCAAAATAAATTAATGACCTAAATGTAAGACCTACAACTCCTGAAAGAAAACATAGGCAGTAAACCCTTGGACATTGGCCTTAACAACATATTTCTGCATAGGTCTCCCCAGGCAAGGGAAATAAAAGTAAAAATTAAAATTTTGACTATATCAAACTAAAATGTTTTTGCAAACTGGAAGAAATCATCAAAAAAAAAAGACAACCTACTAAATGGGAGAAAATATTTGCAAATGATCTATCTGATGATGACTTAATGTCCAAAATACATAAAGAACTCCTACAACTCAATATGGAAAAAACAAATAATCTGCTTTCAAAATGGACAGAGGACCTGAATAGACATTTTTTTCAAAGAAGATGTACATGTGCTTCACAGGCACATGAAAAGAAATTCAAAATTACTAATCATCAGACAAATGCAGGTCAAAATCACAGTGAGGTATCACCTCATACTTGACAGAATGGTGAGTATCAAAGATACAAGAAACACTAAGTGTTGGAGAGGATTTGGAGAAAAAAGAACCCTTGTGTACTGTTAATGGGAATGCACATTGGTGCAGCCACTGGAAAACAGTATATTGGAAGATGGGTGAAGGAGATTTCAAGGTAAAAATATACAGAATATACTCAGCAGGGTTGTAATAACTTTGTATAGTGACAGATAATTATATACTTATGGTGAGCATTTCATAATGTATATAATTCTCAAATCACTATGTTGTACATCTGAAACTAACATGTCAGCCATACTTCCATTAAAAATAAAAAATTAAAATTACGGGCGCCTGGGTGGCTCAGTTGGTTGAGCGTCTGACTTCGGCTCAGCTCAGGTCATAATCTCAGTCCATGGGTTGGAGACCTGCGTTGGGCTCCGTGCTGACAGCCCAGATCCTGGAGTCTGCTTCAGATTCTGTGTCTCCCTGTCTCTCTGTCCCTCCCCCACTCACTTTCTGTCTCTGTCTTTCAAAATAAAATAAAGACCAAAAAAATTAAAATTAAACAAAAAACTGAAAAAAAGTAACATGTATCCTGTTTAGCCATAGGAGACTAACAAAGGCACTCCAGTTGTCTAGTAATAACATAATGCTTTTTAAATCATGATTATAAAGAAACATTGTTACACCTGTCTCTATCTCAAATTTTCCCACACTAAACTGTCAACATAATTTCAACTTCAGGTAAACAACTCAGCCTATTTTAGGGTCTTATTCCTTCCACAAATTTTGAAACTCTTTCATCTCCTCCTTTCACTAAGTGAACTCTTTCCCTTAGGTCATATTTCTTGCTGTTTCTACAGTCTACCTTAACAGTATTTATGGGTAACTGGATGAAATGTGCAAAATAATGGCCTACTGCTACAAGAAAAAAATTTTACAATAGGTCTTTCTAGCATTAAATAATCTTAACAAGCATAGGGTATAAATAATACTTAACATAAGACCTTTGAGAAATTCATTTATTTTCTCTTAAAACACTAGTAACATTTTGTGATCATTGCTTTGTGTTATATTGACTTTTGTGATGGTATCTAATTGTTTTCTCACTTGCTTAAAAAAAGTCATTCATTCTGGTAGGAATCATATAGGTAAAAGAACATTTTGCATAGTGTCTAATGCTATTAGTTCAAATAGAAATTTTAAAATTAAATGACTAAAGAGGACAAATGCTTATTCCTTAATATCAAAGATAACTATTTAGCAAAAATTAAATTATAAAATGCAGGCAATAATAAAGCTATCCAAATGTGAATCTTGGACTACATACCAGTTATCATTCATATATCACTGTGTGATACATCTCACACCTATGTATTTTCAGTGCCTAACTGGAAAGGACAAAAATGGTTGACATTGCCTAATAAGAGTCTTTTGTGCCCAGTTTTAAAGAACAGTTGCACCTGACAGACACCTAGTATCTGGAGTGTGCGGTGATAACCACAGACTCAACAGTCAGCAACAGTAGTGCCTAGTAGACATTATGGCACACAGGAAAAACAAAAGTGGTTCCTAAGAGCAACATGTCCCACGAAATATAGTATAATTCCATACAAGCAACAAGACTGCTCACTAAACAACATGTGGTCATCCATCCGACTTGTCAATGGAAATATATGAAGCATTCATCAAGAATTTCCAAAAAGATTCTATTTGGAGACAAGAGACTTTTCAAACAGTAGGGCACCTTACATGAACCAAGTGAAATCTTGGTTATTTTCATTAATATAAGCCCACAGAAAGACCTGAAGACACGGATGACCCTGGTGGACTCTGTGAGGGAAAACAGAAGTGAGAGAAGTTTAATTCCAATCCTCACTCAAGTTCTTGAGAACAGTGTGTGTTGAGCTTCCTGTTAACACAGAAAGAAATGTAGCACCCACCACTCACCAATCTCTTCCTTGGTACCAGTGCAAGAAAAAAAATGGTTTGGCAATAAAACTGATGTCATGGCTCCTCTTGGGTCATGAGAGTAACAGAGCTTGGCCATCACCTCTACTGCTTTTCCAAGAGAAGTGGAAGTGAGGGCCTGGTGATCTTGGCAATCCTTTCTCTCTTGTTCCTGTCTTCATCAATGAGAGCTTGTGCTTCACTAATCTATCTCTCCTAAAATGCCACTTATTGCTCAATGTCCCAAGAGCAACTAAATTTCTTAGTGTAACAAAGTAGAGGAATATCAAGAACTATCATGGTTTTTTTTCAGTCATTAGGCAGGCAAATTTTTTTTAATTTATTTATTTAAATTCAAGTTACTTAACATACAATGTAGTATTGACTTCGGGAGAACTTGGCAATTCTTCACTTCCATATAACACCCAGTGCTCATCCCAACAAGTGCTCTCCTTACTGTCCATCACCCATTTAGCCCATCCCTCATCCACCTCACCTCCATTAATAAAATGTATTAAGTGCCACTGATACTGAAAATGAGGACAGTGTATTTCAAGTATCTGGGGAGAGTAGCAGTTTGAGTATTCCAGACTTAAGGAGGGCGATATTTAAAATAAATCATGAAAAATAAAAAGGATGTGGTCATCAAGAGATGAAAAGGACAGTGCAGGCAGAAGCCAACTAAGTAATCTAAGTCCCTGGAACTAAAGAACACATTGTGTGCACAAAAAAAGGGCAAGTCATACAGTGAATTCACAAAATGGAACATGAAAGAAAGAAAAGAGAATAAATACTGGAAAGATAGTTTATGGCTAAGGTCGATGTAGGCAAATACAGAGACCTGAACGGCAAGCCACTGGATAAGAATTTTATTCTCTCAGAGTGGAAAAGCTGCTTTCTGTTGAACATGAAAATGAATATCATGAAAAATTTAATCAAGCAACAGTCCAGGACATTGATGAGGATAAAACTGAACAAAAAAGTACAATAGAAAGGTGGGTCATACCCTACCTGAATGATCTAAACACAACATTCAATAACAAGGGGTGGCTTCCTGCCAAATGACTATCTGATTTTAAAGAGTGCAAGTTTGAATAACTCACTTCAGAGGGGCAGAAAGATTAAAGACAAAAATGCTATAAAACCAGGAATTGTGGTTTGCTCACATCATCTATCAAAAATTGATGTTTTTTTTTTATTCTTAAAGGTCTTTAGGCACCAACTGTAAAACAGTAAAACCAAAGAATAAAAATAGGTTTTAGTACAGAAGACAGAAACATAAAGAGAAAGGAAAAGCCCAAAGGCAACAGACCGCAGTGGGATGAGAAAGGTGTGTTTGGCAGAAAGAGCAAAAAGGAAGTAGGGTGAGAAAGCGCAAGATGGTGCAACACCACACATGTATTCTTCAGGAAATAATCCACAATACATTGCAAAATCCATAGGATGCATATATTATGGGAAGGGAGAGTTGAGGGGGAAAAAAACCAAATTCATCTGTAAGAATTTATACAAAGGGTAGTACAGCTCTAGTAACTGATTATCTAAATCCCAAGCAAACAGTAGGATTAGCCTGCCATCCCCAGGGAGAAACCAAAGGGGCCAAAACACTCGGGGAAAGTGCAGAGGTAAAATTTTGACCTAGCAATGCTTGGAGAGACAGCAATTACCAAAACTCAAGTGAGGTGATAGGAGATGGCAAAATTATAAGCTTACTTTTGTAAAGTATACACACCAATTTGTAATGTCTAGCCTAAGTATGAAGTAACTCTTGAGCATAATTTTATTTCACACTATTCATTTTTGGTTGAAATTTCAACTGTATTGCTTTGCCATTTTCTAATAATCATTAATTGTCATTTAAAAAAGAAATGTCTAAGAGTGCCTAGGTGGCTCAGTCGGTTGAGCAACCAACTTCAGCTCAGGTCATGACCTTGTGGTTTGTGAGTTCAAGCCCCATTTCTGGTTCTGTGCTGACAGCTTGGGACCTGGAGCCTGGTTCAGATTCTGTGTCTCCTTCTCTCTCTCTCTGTCCCTCCCCTGCTTGCACTCTGTTTCCCTCTCTCTCTCTCAAAAATAAACATTAAAATTTTTTTAAAAAGGAAAAATGGCTAAATTTGTCTATACTCCACCAAATATCTTTTCAGTTGAACTTTGTGTTCAGTTCTATCCTCATCAACCTATAGAAGAGCATTGTATATACATGATTGGGCCTCTAGGCTTTAGAGAGAAAAGAATGACAAGAATGACTATCTGACTGGCATTCTGAGAGAGGCTGGCAACATGAAATGCATATATTAGATGTCGATCTCTTCCTAACTTTCATTTATGAAAAGGATCAGGATTGTTCTGTCCCTTCCTTGCCCTGTATGTGCCAAGAGTTTGACCATGATCTCTATAATCCATTATCTGATGGGACACGTGCATTGTTCTGCTTATTTTTAAGAATTGATTCCTCTGCATAGGCAACAGCATGCCACTGATACATGTCATATACAATAGCTTGAAAATTGTTCTTACTTTGTTGTGAATCAAGCTGCCATGAGTGGAAGAGACTAAAGGAAAAAAAAATCACCATTTCTTGGCCATGAAAAGAGAGCAGAACATGAGAAACCAGCCATAAAGAGGGAAACACATTGGAGATTAGAAGAACCATAGAGCAGGAGAGAGATCTGCTCCAGGAAGAACTGAGAGAGATACCCAAAAGGTTATTTACTGAAAAGCAAATTGAATTCACCTAAAAAGAACTGCATTTGAAGCCACTAACTGACTTAAAAGGAAAAATTGACTTCTTTCACACACATTCACATATTTTGCCCCACTCCAGAGAGAAACGAACTAACACACACACTGAGTTGTCAAATCAAACACATGAATCACAGATCAAACCCAATAGCATGCTTTACTAAATAATTTCAAGTATACAGGATGTCAAGATGTTCAGGTAAAGCAAACAGAAGTCCGAATCATCAAGGCAGCTCCCCAGGTCTTTCCTTCCCATCTAGAACAAAATGAAGGAGATTCAGGGAGTTTCTCACACAGCAAAAAAGTGTTTCGATCATAAAGCATGTCCATTTTACACTCCAGAAGGTTGAAAAGCCTTTGTGAAGTTCTCCAGGAAGCCAAGCCTTAGTCTCTGGATTCTACTTACTATAGCTAATCCTCACCTAGGGACATTCTGCAAAGGGCATTTCAGAGATAAAAAAAATATATTAGTGAATTTATTCAGAAATCCATTTGAGAATAGACTGGGTCACCTGACCATTTTCTCTTCCCCACAAGATCTCTCTCTCCACACCCATGCAGAACAGATTACAGGTCAGCTGCTCTAACTCTTTCCCATGCAGTAAGTGGAAATGCTAGAGAAAAGAAAGTGAATAATGTTTTATTCCTGCACTTATGTGTCAATGATTCCTCTTTCATGTGATCTAACTCGTTCAGTTTTGACCATGATTAGTCTTCTAGTTTACATGCTATTTTGTCACTTACTTCCTAAGACAGTAGGCTCCCCTATACTAGTCTTCTTTCCATAAAAATCCTAACTATTGCCTATCACTCTGAGTTCCTATTTTGGAAATCTTTTTTTTTAATTTTTTTTATGATTTTTATTTATTTTTGAGAGACAGAGAGAGACACCACGAGCAGGGGAGGGTCAGAGAGAGATGGAGACACATAATCCGAAGCAGGCCCATGCCCTGAGCTAGCTGTCAGCACAGAGTCTAATGCGAGGCTCGAACACATGAACCATGAGATCATGACCTGAGCCGAAGCTGGCAGCCGGACGCTTAACTGACTGAGCCACCCAGGCACCCCCCTATTTTGGAAATCTTAATAAGGTCCTTACATTTGCAAGGAATATTTAAACTAACCTGAAGATAGAAAGAGCATATTTAAGCACACAAAACTTCAGTAACTTCTCAAGTTAAAACTAATGTCAAATATGTCCTATTAAGAATAGAAGTCACCCTCAAATATCTTATGAAAATATTGTCAATACATTATAGAAAGTGGGCAGCTCCTACTGTCTCCATACATGGGATGCATTTAAGACTATAAAGATTATAAAAGTGCTGTAAGTTAAAGTCTTGCTAAAATTAAGTAATAAATGTTTATAAGCAAGCAAATAGGTGTATGATCCACAAGTAGATGCTAAAAGTAAGACTAAACATAATTGAAAGTCCTCTTAGTTAAAATTTACCAAAAGCAGTACATTTTTTCCAGCAATAGTTGGAAAAGATGTTATTTTTTTGCCCTCAAAGAGTTTGCTGTTTCTCTACTAGTGTCCCTTATACAAGTCTACATTGTAATATGATGAAACTTCAGCACTGCCTACTTGATTATTTCCTGCATTTCAAAAGAGACTCCTGGTTCTGTATTGGTTTTTTATTTAACCAATTTTTTATTTTTTTAATTGTTTTTATTGGTTCAAGTGACTAATGATTAATAAATACAATTTTTTTTAGTTTCAACCCCATTGGAAATACACTAGAATCCACTGTATTTTATCTGAATGAAAACTTGGACTAATATAAAGATGTTCTTCAAAATAATGTGGAATGATAATATAATCCCAATAATATCTGAAATGTGTTCATAACTATTGAAGCTGGTTTATAAGTTATTGAAGCTCATTATATTATTCCTCTACTTGAACATTTTATGTTTGAATTTTTTTATAAGAGAGGTATTTTTTTTTATTTTTTATTTTCAGAGAAAGAGAATGCACACAGCAAAGGGACAAAGAGACAGAATCCCAGGCAGACTCTGCGGTCAGCGTGGAACCTGACACTCCATACTCGAACTCACACACCATAAGACCATGACCTGAGCCAAAACCAAAGGTTGGACACAATCCACTGAGCCACCCACATGCCCCATAACAAAAGCTTTTAAATATTTAAAAGGGCTATTAATTTCTTATCAGCTACTCCCTTAGTCACTGGGAGAATGGCTTCACCATTTATTGTCAAGAATTTTTTTTTTAGCCCTGATTTAACACTGTAAGTAAAAAGTATTTGGTGAGCTATTAATCTTGTTATTTGTGATGATTTGAATGTCTCTGCCATCCCTCTGAGTCTCTCAATGCTGTCTTAAAAAATTCATTCCCAGAAAACCTCAGCAGAGAGTTTCAGATATTCCAATTTTGTTATTATTTTAGAAGAAAAGAGACTTAAAAACTTGTTCGTCTCAAGCAATTTGCTGTAAAAAATCAGCCCAGGATACCTAAGCTACATGGTCCCGGAAATAAATCCTAATAATTGGAAGTTGCCTGGATTGAGACAAAGCCTGAATTGTTGCTTTGATTGAGAATAAATTAGATTATGAACAGCCCTGTACTTTTCCGTGCTCATGTCCTCTTCTCTGAGACTCATTGGTAGTTATGCACTAATTAATGAATCATCTCCAAATTTAAATAAAAAACGTGTGTGGTAATACTACAGGCTTTAGGGATCTATGAAGAAATTTTCTGGCAGTGTTCCTCATCAGTCATAGGTGTATGATTCATATCAGTCATCATGAACAACAACTGTCAATGTTACCAGCATAGACCCTGGCTGAATAATCAATGTTATTCACCCTAGTGAGCTAAGTTATGGTAGTTAATGAGATTGGTGTTGTCATATCCATGAAAATAGTACAGTTCTTACAATTATTTTTAGAGCAGATAGGGAGAATAGTTCCTGTTCTGATAGCGATAATCCTTTTCTAACAAATAAACAACCAAATATTTTGAGTCAATACATTAAGGTTTGACTGAAATATATATGTCAGAACTGTTACCAAGGTTATTTCATTAACATAGATTTCCCAGGAAACAAAATGCCAATGTACTACCCTGAGGAAAATGTTGAGATATGAAATGTGTTTATTTTTCCTTATTTGCCCTTAATTAGTGAACAATAGTATAGGACATTTTAATTTAGTGTTTCATGAAGGCCCATAAATATCATGAAATTATTTCATGCATGGCTTTAAAAAGGGGAAATGCAACCATAACTATTTCCAGGTAAATGATCTGTTAGTAATTAATTGGCACCTAACAAATTATCACAAACTTATAGACTTAGGCAGCCCCCATTTATTGACTTACAGTTCTATAGGTCAGGAGTCCAGCACATCATGGCTAGGTTCTCTGCTCACAATATCACAAGGCTTAAATCAAAAGGTAAGCGGAGCTGAGTTCTTGTTTGGAGGATCTGAGAAAAAACCGACTCCATACCCAGAATAAGCAGAGTTCAGCTTCTTGCTAAGGTAGGCCTGAGCTCTTGTTTCCTTGCTTGCTTCAGCCAGAATGATCACTCTTAGCTTCTGAAGACAGCCCCCACATTTTGCCATGCCGCCTTCTTCACCTTCAGCTCAGAAACGTGTCAAATCTTTCTCATACTTAGCGTTTCTGACATCCGGGGCCAGCCTGAGAAAAATCCCTGCTTTTATAGAGCTTATTAGATTAAATGTGTCCCACCTGGATAATCTCCAATCCCAGGGTCAACTGATTTGGGACTTTAATTGCATCTGTAAACCTCTTAACAGCAGTACCTAGATTACTGTTTAATTAAATAACTGGGAAAAGATGTGTGTGCCTTTTGGGCCAGAATCTTAGCATTTGCCCTAGAATTCTATCACAAATACTATTATATAAAATGAAATTTCACTATACCTTCTGCATCCAAGTTTTTATACCAAATGATCCAAATACCAATCTTCAAATTCCCTTATGTATCTTCCATCTTAGTCCATTCAGACTGCTATAGAAATAACACCAAAGACTGGACAGCTTATGTATGAAACATTTCTCACAGTACTAGAGGGCAAGATGTCCAATATCAAGACAAATTTGGTATCTATCATAGACAGACCTGGCTCTTAGACAGCTGTCTTCTTGCTGTATTCATACATGGTGGAAGGGAAAGAAAGCTCTAGGAGGTCTTTTTTATGAAGGCATTAATCCTATTCATGAGGGCTCCACCTTTATGAAGCACTCCACCTGAAAATACCATCACATTGGGTGTTAGGGTTTAACATATGAATTTTGGGGAGACACGATATTCAGTCGATAGCACCTGTTAACACAGATATACCTTACAAGTCTTGTGCATCAGAATTTTTGTTTTATTTTTATTAATCCGATTTGATTTTTGTTTACTTTTTTTACTGAAGTATAGTTCACATGCAACATTAATTTCAGGTGTATAACATAGTGATTCAACAATTCTATGCATTAAGCTGTGCTCACCATAAGTGTAGTTACCATCTGTCACCATACATCATTACAATATTATTGACTGTATTTCCTAAGTCGTACTTTTCATTCCTGTTACTTTTTTATTTTACATCTAGAAGTTTGTACCTTTTAATCATCCTCCCTTACTTCACCCCCAATGCTTTCCATGTGGCAACCACCAGTTGGTTCTCTGTATTTATAATTCTGTTTCTGAATTTTGTTTGTTCATTTATTTGTCTGATTTTATAGATTCCTCATACAAGTGAAATTATATGGTGTTTGTCTTCATCTGTCTGACTTCTTTAAGTTTTTATTTATTTATTTTGAGAGAGAGAGAGAAAGAGAGAGAGTATATGTGCCACTGGAGGAGGGGCAGAGTGAGAGAGGGTGAGAGATAATCCCAAGCAGGTTCCATGCTGTCAGTTCACTGCTCAATGTGGGGCTCCATCCCATGAACTGTGAGACCATGACCTGAGCCAAAATCAAGAGTTGGACGCTTAACCAAGCACCCCTGACACTTATTTCACTTAGCATAAACACCTGCTAGGTTCATCATGTTGCCACAAATAGCAAGATCTCTCTCTCTCTCTCTCTTTTTTTTTTTTTTTTTTTTTTTGCTTCTGGGTAATGTTCCTTGTGTGTGTGTATGTGTGTGTGTACATTTTCTTTATCCATTAATCTATCAGTGTACACTAGGCTGCTTCCATATCTTTGCTATTCTAAGTAATAGTGTGATAAACATAGGGGTGAATTAGTGTTTTTGTTTTCTTGGGGTAAATACCCAGTAGTGCAAATATTGAATTGTATGGTGATTCCATTTTTAACTTTTGAGCAAACTCCACACTATTTTCCACAGTGGCTCCACTAACTTACATGTTGACCAACAGTGCACAAAGTTTCCCTTTTCCTCACCTCTTTGCCTACACTTTTTAATTTCTTGCCTTTTTGATACCAGCCATTCTGACAAGTGTGAGGTGATATCTTACCGTGGTGTTTTCCCCTTTATTCTATTAATAAAATGAGTGAGTTACAATCTAAAATTAGTGCAAAACTTATATTTTTGTTTAAATATTTAATATTATACACTAGTAAAGCTATCTGGGTCTGGGTTTTTATTTGTAGGAACATTTTAACTACTAGTCAATTTTTACTTACATGTCTATTCAGAATTTTTATTTCTCTTGACTTAGTTTTACTAATTTCTGTTTTTTAGAAATTTTTGCATTTCACCAAAGTTTATAAACATATTCAAAATTTCCTAATTCTTTTAATTTCCATAAAATTCCTTTTTTTTCTCATTAAACTGTCGTTTTAATAAGCCACAAAATACTGTGACAGAGTTTTGGTCAAGTTGTTTCCATAAAGAAGTACGGATTTTAAAAACTGTACTAACTTAAAACTGCCACACACACACACACACACACACACACAACAAATGGTCCACAAAACATTCTCCTTTCCTTCTGAAGGTTTTACAATGCCTCCTCTTTCATTCTTGATTTTGTTAGTTTGTGTCTTTACTCATTTATTTTCTAGGTCACTCTGGTTAAACTTTCCTAGTTTTGTTTTTCTTTTCATTACCAATTTTAACTTTACTGATTATCCCTCTTGCCTTTCTGTGTCTATTTTATTGTTCTATTACAAGCTAGTCTGTACTATTTCATTCTTTCTGCCTGCTTTGGGTTAAGTGGATCTTTAACTGGTTTGTTAAGATACAAGCTTAGATTATTGATTTTAGAATTTTGTCTTTTTAACATGAGTGTCTCAAGCTATAAACTGTCCATGAGCACTGGGTGTTATATGGAAACCAACCTGACAATAAACTATAATAGGTAAGTAAGTAAATAAATAATAAATAAACAAATAAATTTCAGATCTAGGAAAAAAAGCTATAAATTTTCCTACAAACATTGATTTAAATGAATCAGCAAACTTATTATGTTATGTTTCACTTTTGTTCAGATAAAAATATTCGTAATTTATCTTGTGATTGAATACTTGACATATAAGTTACTTAAAAATGTGTGTAATTTTGAAATATTTGGCAATTTCTCCAATTTTTCTTTTGTTGATTTCTAATTTGATGAAAATGTGTTCATTTGATTTAATGTTTTTTAGTTTATTGAGATTTGTTTTATAGTCTAATATATAGCCTATTTTTAAAAATGTTCCATATGTATTTAAAATTTTTTTTAATTTTTTTTTAAATTTACTTTTGAGAGACAGAGAGAGACAGCGTGAGCAGGGGAGGGTCAGAGAGAGAGGGAGACACAGAATCTGAAGCAGGCTCCAGGCTCTGAGCTAGATGTCAGCACAGAGCCTGATACAGGCATCGAACCCATGAACTGTGAGATCATGACCTGAGCTGAAAACGGACACTCAACCGACTGAGCCACCCAGGCGCCCCTCCATGTGTATTTTAAAAGCATGTTTATATTCTTGTCATGATGTGGAATGATTATTTAAATTTGAGTTAGGAAAATTTAATTCATAGACTGGGTCAGATCTACTCTATCCCTTCTAATTTTCTGCTTAATTGTTCTATTAATTTTTCGGATATAAGAATTAAATTATTCAATGATTTGGTGAATTGTCTATTTCTCCTTTCAATTTTTTTTCCGGTTTTGCTTTATACACATTGATATTTATACACATTTATAATTACTATATATTTATGATGTATTAACATTTTTATATTAGGTAAACTCCCTCTGTCCCATGTAATATTCTTGGCTTAATGTCTACTTTGTCTGATATGAAAATAACCACTCTAGGTCTCTTATGGTTATTTTACATGGTATTTTTTCCATCCTTTTATTTTCTACCTATTTTTGTCTTAAATCTAAACTGTGTCTCTTATAGACAGCGGATAGTTGGATATTGATTTATTTATCTAATCTGACAAGCTCTGCCTTTTGATAAGAGCCCCTTTAGGAAAATTTTTAGTTATTATATTCTTCAAATCCAGAATTTCCCTTTTTATAGTTTTTAATCTCCTTACCAAGATCTCTATTTACTCAGCAAGTGTCATCATGCTGCTTTTTAATTCTTTATACTTACTTCCCTTAATTCTTTAAACACAATTATAATAACTCCTTTGAAATCTTTATTTTCTACATTACAACATCTGGGCTAACCCACAGACAATCTCTAGTTTCTTCTTTTTTCCTAATTAGGATTACACTTACTTGTTTCTTTTTGTTTCTCATAAACTTTTATGTAAGCTAGCATTTTAGATACCATTATATATCGTAAACAGCCTAGATTCTGATATTTCCCTCCTAGGGGCTGTAATTGTTGCTGTTAGTTTGTTTGTGTCACAAACATGCTATGAAGGTACACACATGAGTTGTGCCGCTCCACAATGTCAGCTCACTCAATCATAAAGCGAGGCTCACAGAAAATAACTATAAAGCAGTTTCAGGACTCCAAACTCAATGATATTTCACTCCATGTTTAACTCGGCTCCTGATGCATCGCACAAAGCAAAGCACAATACAAGGTCACACAACGGGATACAAGGGGTAGGAAGTTAATGAACCAAATGCGAAGTCAGTCTGCAAGCATGCAGCTGAGATGAGGCCTTGGTGCCCTCAAGGTCAGTTCTCACGCTGCTTATTATGTTCAAGCAGTGGAGAATCTCTGCTGTGTCGGAGATCAACTGGGCAGACCCTTTCATGGCAGTTGACTTTCTGATGTGGTCAGACATGAAAGGGTCAGCGTCTGGGAAGGCTAAGTTTGCTACAAAAATCTTCCCTTTTTAATAGGAATTTAGTCAACTTTGTGACTCTGCGGCTCTTCTCTGGTTCTTCTAGTTACCACTTCCGTTGTCAGGCCTGTGCTGGTTTCAGCAGTATCTTGTCTTGGCTGCAATGCCCTTGGCTGCAATGGCCCTGGCTGCTTGTATCACTGCTTGACATAAGTCACTGCTTGAAATGAGCGACTCCACCTTGCTCTCTACAGTCTGTTTGATTACTTAGTAATCTTCCTGGATTAAATCGGTGAAATATGTCTCACTTGCAGGATGTCACTGCTGATGTCCACACACAGGGAAAATTTTTAATTCTTGTTTTAATTTTTAAGATTGGCTTCCTAGGGTTCTATATCTGCATAGATTATGGCCATCGTTTGTGCACAAACACCTTCATCCAAGCAAGGTTTCCACCGTCTGCCCAAGGATGTGTGTACAGGTCAGGGAGCAAATCAAAAGTTCAGCATTTTTCAGTTATGCTCTGTTATAGGTCAACTTATGGAATGTTACTGGATAATGAACATTGTGACCTAAAGTTTAAATTGTTTTTCAAGATTCAGTTAAGTAACCCCACCCTTTTACTAAGATCTGGCTGAGGCAAAGTCCAAGGTGAGGTTAAAGTCACCTAGCCCCTAGACACCTAGACATCCTCGGTGTCTATCTATGATTGGTCATTTAAAAAGACTAAGAAAACTAACATCTGTGTATTACAATGTAATTGGCTACCATGAAATGCTATGGACTGTAATTGGTTCACTAAATAATGACTTATTCTGTCTATATAATCTCACTGCTGCCTTTGTTTGGGGCCGTTCTCTGCTCCTTAACACCAGGGAGATCAGGTTTGGCTGGGCTGCAAATAAAAGCATGCGGCCATAAATAAAATCATGCCTCGCTTCTATTTGGTGTGGGTGGTCTTTTCACCGTGCAACATGCTCCAGGCTTTACTTGGCACTTTGTGGATCAGGCTCTCTTGTGTACTATCTGTGCATGAACACACCCTCCCAGACCACCTGTGAGTTGTGAAAAGTCTGTTGTCAAACTCCTATGAACATTTACATGGACCTCCAGTTAGCCAGGGATATGTAAAAAGTTAATCAAGCCCTCCTATGGCTACCTCATTTGCTGGACGTCCTTTGCCTTTGTTAAATTTCTGTCTAGGTCACTGTCTGCTGCTTGCTGTAGCCAGAATGACAACCTCACTAGCTGAGTGACAACTAGCTGAGCTGTTGGCCTTTCCTGGTGACTTGCCATCAAGATAACTACTCTTACTGACAACACCAGGAGCCGGCGTTTTCACCTTCCACTCCAAAGAGAGGCTCCTCCAAAACTAAAGCTTCCCCTGAGGTGCTTCTAGTCCTCCAGCCCCTGTAGAATAAAATGCAGCTTCCAAACTAGGGTGCAAGGGGATAGCCCTAGGCAAGAATGCCACAGATTCCCACTGATCTCATCTGAAGTTCAGGAAATTTTTATGAATAAACACTTCTCACTTTGTTGCATGACTTTGGTAGATTTCTACACCCCTAAAATGACTGTGTTTGACAATATGTCCAGTTTTATAGTTGCTTTTTGAGAAAAGAATTTTCTGACCTCTTTATGTTGACAAACCAAAAGTTTCACCTCAGGCCTGACTTTTTGCTCTAAGGTCAAAAGCTCTCTTATCTCCATATTCCTTTTAAGCAAAGTACTGCTTTGTTTATGGTTTTTCTTCATTTAAATGAAGATACTAGAGGAAGCAATTTTCACTTTCATTACCCAATTGAATGAGAACAACTCAGTGGCAAAAACAAGTACCAATTAGCTAAATGAAAAGTTCAAGCTGTGAATTTATCTTCAGGGCAAACTGCAATGATTTGAAGGGCAGCAGTGGGAGGCAAAGTATACAAGCAAGACAAAATAGATACTTTGGAGGTGGGACCTGCCTTTGTTGCTCATTATGGATTATACATAGACTAATTGATTTTATATCTACATTTATAATATGCAGTCATATAATTTATTTAGACTGTAGTTTGGACTGAATGCAGATCATTGAATTAGTTTGAATAAATTAATCTAAAGGGATATTCAGAGAATAGTTATCAAGTTTAGTCCTTTAGTAAGAGTCTAACATGTTCAAGAAAAGTTTTTTAAACCTACCTGACATCCACTTAACATAATAAAAATGCCTGGTAAAAAGGAAACCAAATTATATACTTGTCAAGAAAATTAAAGATATACAATAATTCAATTTTAAAAACTGATAATAATTAAAAGTTGGAAAGAAAGAAATTTTTTAAATCTACTACTACCAAATATTGCCAAAGGTGTGGAAACTCCCCATGCTGGTGGGAGAATAAATTACTACAGTCACTTTGGCGAACAATTCCATGTTACCTAATAAAGTCTTTAAAAGCACAATTATACAACGTAGTAATTCCATTTCTTCCAGGGAGACATAAACAAGAAAAGTCAATTAAAATAAATGTATTAGATCTAAATGTATCAAAACAGATAAATTTAAAATAGAACAATTAGAAAAAATTAGTTGTAGAAAGATATTTAATGTTATGCTTATTTTGTGTATATTTGTTTATGTATGAGAAGTTAATCTTAATATGAAGAAGCAGAGGAACATATTACAAATTCATGGTGGGGGTGACACTGGGGAGAACGTGAGGAGGGTATGGTACTGGGAAGGGGGAGAAAAGAAACTTCATAGCTCTCAATAAAGATTTCTGAGTTTAGAAATGATATGAAAATCTTGACCCTGTTAATCATCTCTAATAGTACATGGTGTGGCTAATATTCTTCTCTGTATTCTTAGCTCTTAAAATATGTAACTTTAAAATATATATATGATTCGTAGCTTTTCAAATATATACCTTTAAAAATATATATGGTAAGATAATATCAAGAACAAAAAAGAGCCATCACACACAACTATTTGTTGTATCCATCTAAATTACCAGCTAATAGTAACAACTAATACATATCCAAAGTATTGCTTTGGGGAATATAGGTGAGTTATGGAATATTCAATAAGTTCATCTATACCAACTCTTGTATAGCACTTATGTATTTTTTAAAAAATGTTTAATGTTTATTTATTGAGAGAGAGAGAAATAAAGAGAGCATGAGTGGGGGAGGGACAAAAAGATAGGGAGACACAGAATCCAAAGCAGGCTCCAGGTTCTAACCTGTCAGCACAGAGCCCGAAGTGGGGCTTGAACTCATGAACAGCAAGATCATGACCTGAGCTAAAGTCAGACGCCTAACCAACTGAGCCACCCAGGTACCCCTATAGCATTTATATTAATATATTATTTACATTCAGCACATAATTATTTGGGGGTACTGAACATGGTACAAAAGCATTTTCTGAGAAAGTCCAATCAAAGTAAAAGTTGACATATGATTTCATCTTTAAAAAATATATGTCTTAACAAGAGTCTTAGATGAGTTATAGATTCCTCTTACTCCTCTAATATTTCAAACTGAGAAGCTGTACCACAGCCAGCATCCTTTTTGGCTGACAGTACAATTTGCTCTAGTGCTTACACCTCATGAAATCCTACCGCATTGCCAAATCTAATAATCCCTGTTTCATAGCAGCACTATAATCCCCAAAACAAAATTTGTTGTATCCAAAGAATTGAGAAGGCAATTTAAACACTTTGACAGAATAAATAACTGTTTTGTTGTAAAGCATGATTCTTTTCATTTGATTTGAAAGTCAGGAGACCTATGTCATAGCTCTGGATTTCTGTTTTGGAAATTCAAACAAATTTGGACCTTAACAATTAGGGTACAAACAGGGGTGTTGGGCAGTTGAGTAACTTTAATTCCCTTCCCAATATACAATATATGCATCAATTTAGTTGAGCAAGTCACTTAACATGGCTGCACTTTCAATTTCCTTATCTTTAAAATACTAACTAGCCTACCAAGAAGGATTAGGGTAATATATATATTTGGAACAGTGTCTGGTTTGCAATATATGCTCAGTGAAGTGTTTGCCATCATCATTATAATCATCATCATCGCTATTTTTTTTAGTATCAGTAAGAAGTGCTTTTTTAAAATAATTTATTGTTGAATTGGTTTCCATATAACACCCAGAGTAAGAGTTTTAATAACCCAAAAACCTAATTTTGTTACAAATCATTAGAAACATTTACTAACTATATCTTTCAACAAATTCATCTAACTACTTTAAACATTCTGTTTTTATGTAGATAGATAATACACATCTGAAAAATAAGATATTTAAGATAGGATTATAATTAAACCACCTCATTTCTCTGTAGAAGAACTATGCAAGACAAAAATATACAAATGCATTGAGTGTGAAATCATTGTATGTTTCTAATAGAGGAGAGGATCTAAAGTTATAAGTAAATACACAATGAGATTCATAACAGTGATATTCAACTTAAGTTAGAGAAAAGTATAGAGTTATGAGTAAATACAAAAAGATTTATAAGGCTGATATTCAACTTAATTAATTAGTTTTATGTTCTTTAACCACTTACTCTGCTTCCATTACTAGAACCTTTCTCATGTTACCTCTTATATAAGAACAAATTCCTTCCCAAAATTCACAAATAATCAATCTTCTCTCCTCTCAAATCACGGCTAGATGAAGGGAAGACATTCTTATTCGTGTAAGAAGACTCAGTCTGACCAAATGCAGGAGCTAGAGTCTTTCAGCACAATTAGCAAAGTACCATAATCCATTCCCGTATTTTACAGTATAGGCTGATTATAATCTGTACCAATAGTTGCTTCTGTGACAGAGGCATTTCCTATACACTGTCTATCCATGCGCTCACCCACATTTCAGAACCCTCCTGCAGTCTGGCCTTGTGCCATAGGCCTAGTTCTGACCAACAGACTGCACAGAAATACTCTCCCTCCATTCCAGACTGAAGCATGTAAAAGCCAATGTATAAACCTTTTGCTCTCCCTTTACCTTCCATGGCAACAGTGCAATCCAGTCATTGAGATGAGAAAGCCACAAGGTTGAAATAACCTAGATTTTTAAGACTACCCTTTGCAAGGAGTTGTCCCAAGTAACTGCAGACTTGGTGTGAGACAGAAATTGTAGATGTTAAGCCACAAAAATGTCAGTTTGTTTTCTCAGCAGAACATAGTCACTTGGCAGAGCTACAAGCAGCCCATCTCCATAAGCTGGGGGCAACTGGCTTATAAGTTCAGTTCACAAGCACATAGATGTCATGAACAAGTAGTGTTATTTGAATAAAATATTTGGTCATGTTACGATTATAGTAGCACATTGCTAAGGAAACAGAGAGGAAGAAATTGGCAATTTCAGAAAGAAAGTATTTATCCCAAGGTTATTACACTCATGTCACATAAATCCTGTTTCCCTGCACGAATTTATATGAAATATAAATATAAAAATATCTCATATTTATAATGAAGATATCTGTTCTTCTAAATATCAGTCTTGCCTCTAAGATCTTCAGATGGAAATTTAAAGATTTCAAAATTTACTTCAGGAAATACCCCCTCCCATATATCCCTCTTCCACATTTACATTCAGATTGGCAATTAGTAGTATAAATGTGATTTAGAGGTAACTGAGGAAAATAAATGGAAGAAAACAAATTAGATTACATAATTATGAGTTTTTCTTATTTATTGTTTTTCCTACCAAACTGCAAAAGGATTTGAAAGTGTTTTAATGTTTCCTACAGAGAACTTGAACACTAGATTAGAAGCAAGTGTGTGTTGGGGTCAGCAATCAATTATTCTCTCCTAAAATAGCTATTTAACAAACAATTATCCTTTATAACCGTTTTCTGTTATAAGTCCTAGGGATGAATTGTTTCATAATGCATCAAATGTGTAAGAACAAGTAAAGCTTTCCTTTAGATTTGTCAAAAAATATCTGTTATAGTCTCTCTGTTATAAATCATTTTTAACTCGGATAAAAATTTTCCAAATAGAATCTCAGTGATTTTGTTTTTTTTTTAATTTGCAAACTTAATATAGTTTGGAAAGGAAAAAAAAAAAAAACAGAGAGAGAGGATATGATCCCAACCAACTATCACTGTCATTTACTAAGACACTTTTTATTATGATGAAAGCAATGCTCTATAAATTTACAAATAATTTGTAGGTCAGTCAAATAACAAAGATTATGTTTTCTACCAATTTTGACCATTCTACATGATGACTCTTTTACTTTCTTAATTTTTATTATTTATTTGAGAGACAGAGAGCACATGTAGAGAGAAAGGGAAACCTGGAACCGGAAGTAGGCTCCAGGCTCCAGACTCCAAGCTGTCAGCATAGAACCCAGTGTGAGGCTCAGACTCAGTAACCATCAGATCATGACCTGAGCTGAAGTCAGATGCTTAACAAACTGAGCCACCCAGGTGCCCCTACATGATGACTTTTAATGTATTTTAATAACATAATGTTATGAACATTTGAGGCATTGCAGTTTCCAATGTTTAGGGAAAAGGCATTTCTTGCATGATTAAAAAAAAAAACTTCTAAAGACTTTTATTTCTACTAGTCCATTTTCAAAAGACTTTTGCCTCCAACAGACATCTAGTTTTCTACCAAGATCAATTCTACAATCTGCAAGTGACAATTTTCTCCTTATTTAAAGAAAGCAGTGCAAAATCATAATTTACCTAATCAACATCCTTCCCCAGTTTGGCTCCCAATACTGCTGCTATTAACTAGTACTCTGCTAGCAATCACCAACTCCTACCATCCCTGTCGGCTCTGGTGATACTAAGCCATTTCCCAATTCTACCTCTCTTTTCAAGACCCTGTTCCAATATGGCTGCCCCCACCCCCGCCCCCACCACCACTAGTGCCACAATTCCTCTAATCTAGCAAAGATATTTCTTCTTATGTAGAATGGTTACTCCAACCTTATTATTTGGCACCAACAATAATAGCTTATTCTTTCAGAGTCATTTGCGTCCCACATATGAAGTTTTATCATAGTCATGGGGTACTGGAGAAAGAATACTTTGTGAGCCACTATTTTGTCACATGCTCTGCTTTTCTCAACAACAACACCCAGAAGCAATCAATCCCCAATCCCACTCTTCCAAAAGCTTTCTTGTTAAATGATGAAAGAACAAACCTTCATCTTGCCTTCATATTCAAGCAACCAGGTGCAACCCAAACTTCCTTCAAAAAAGACTCCATGCAAACAGCTGGCCTGCCATAGTTATAAACAAATCTTTACTATGTCTTCATTATCTAGTCCACAAAATTTCAAATATAAGATACTTATAAATGATCTCAAATGTGGCCTACTTGCCAATGTTTTTATATTTTTCCAATATGGAAGATATAAGGTAGCTATTGTGGATTGCTATTATGTGTCATGTGATTTTTATAAGGATTGCATGAGGTAGTACATTTAAAGAAATGTGTATTAAGCATGTAATAAACATTAAACACTAGCTGTCATTAATTATCAGTAGTTATTATTATCCAAATTCCACATATTATAGTTTATATCTAAATAAATATCTAATTTCCCTGACTTATTCAAGTTCAAATAAACAAAAAATTTAATTTTACAAATTTCATTTTGTGCTTTATTTTAAATATCAAACCTTAAAGGAGTTAATAAAGTGACTTACAAAGTATCTCTCAAGTGTATGATATTATCTAAATTATCCTTAAAATCTCATTAAGTGATATTGTTTCTCTATTGTACGGGTTGACTGGTAATTTCACAAAAGATATATCCACCTGAAATCTATGAAAGTGAACTCATTTGGAAAAAGTGTCTTGCAGAATTAATTAAATTGAAGACTTTGAGATTATGTAGATTAGGGTAAATTCTAAATTCAATGACAAGTATCCTTAAAAGAAAAGGGACAGTATATGCAGATATGAAAACGGAGGTAGAGATTATGGCCATAAACCTAAAAGCTGAAAAACACTAACGATTGCCAGCAGCCACACAATCAGGAGAGAAACACAGAAGGAATTTTCCTTCAGAATGTGAAGAATCAATCCTACCAACATCTTGGCTTAAACTTCAAGGCTCCAAACTTGTGAAAGAATACAGTTCTGTTGTTCTAAGCCACCTAGTTTGTAATAATTTGATACAGCACCCCTAAGAAACTAAAACATCTATTTAATATGCAATCAGGGATATTTATTTTTTTTATTTCTCACCCACCCACCTCCTCTCTGGCAACCACTAGTTTGTCCTCTGTATTCAATAGCCTATTTTACTTTTTGTCTCATTTTTTTCTATGTTCATTTGCTTGGTTTCCTCAATTCCATATATGAATGAAAGCTTATGATATTTTTCTTTCTCTGACTGACATATTTCACTTATTGTTACATACTCTAGGTCCATCCATGTTGTTGCATATGTCAAGATTTTGTTCTTTATGGCTGAGTAATGTTCTTTATCCATTCATCTGTCAGTGGATATTTGGGCTGCTTCCATATCTTGGCTATTGTAAACAATGCTGCAGTGTAAATAAGGCTGCATATATCTTTTCAAATTAGTGCTTTCAAGCCCTTTGGGTAAATACCCAGTATTGGAATCGATGGATCATATGGGAATTCTCTTTTTAAGTTTTAGGGAAACCTCCAAACTGTTTTCCACAATGGCTGCACCAGGTTGCATTCTCACCAACGGTGCACAAGTTTTCTTTATTCTGCACATCCTCATCAACACTTGTTTTTCTCTTGTGTTTTTTATCTTAGCCCTCCTGACAGGTGTGAGGTAGTATCCCATTGTAGTTTTGATTTACATTTCCCTGATGATGAGTGATGTTGAGCACCTTTTCATGGGCCCGTTGGCTATCTGCATATCTTCTTTGGAAAAACTATCTATTCAGGTCTTTACTCAATTATTAATTGTGTTGTCTTTTGATGTTGAGTTGTATGGGTTCTTCATATATTTTGGATATTAACCCCTTATTGGCTATATCATATCATATCTTCTCCCACTCAGCAGATTGCTTTTTTGTTTTGTTAATGGTTTCCTTTGCTGTGACAAGATGTTTTATTTTTGTATACTATGCTTATTTCTAAGGGTCAGTTTTTTTAACCCAACCTATCTCTGAGTTTATGATGTGCAGCAATGAAATAAAAAGTTTAGTTATTATAAATACCTTTATTTTTGTTATTATTATAGCTACCATTTATGTAGACTCAATCTAATGCAGATATTATATATACATACTTTATTCCACTAGTGCCCAAACTAACATAAAATGTTACCCATATTTTACAGATCAGAGAACAGATTCAGAGCTTACCCAATAGTAGGCTACAAAATCAAGTTTCATACACAGGTACATCTTCCCCCCAAATCTTAAACCAACAAGATTTGCTCTTTTATTAAATGGGTGATGTCTTAATAAAAACCATATATGACAAGCCCACAGCTAATATCATACTCAGTGATGAAGAGCTGAAAGCTTTTCCTTTAAGATCAGGAACACAAAGAAGCCCATTTTGCCACTTTTATTCAACATAGTATGGGAAGTCCTAGCCAGAAAAAAAATTAGATAAGATAAAGAAATAAGAGGCATCCAAATTGAAAAAGAACAAGTAAAATTTCACTATTTGCAGATGAAATGATATTTAGAATTGTTGAAAAAACCATAAAGACTCTACCAAAAAAATTGTTAGAGCTAATAAGTAAATTCAGTAAACTTGCAGGCTACAAAATCAATATACAAATACATGTTGCATTTCTATAAACAAATAAGGAACTATCAGAGAAATTAAGAAAAAAATTTTTTGTTTAAAATTGCATCAAAAAATAATCTAGGGGGCCGCCTGGGGGGCTCAGTTGGTTAAGTATCCGGCTTCAGCCTAGGTCATGATCTCACAGTTCGTGAGTTCAAGCCCCGCGTCGAGCTCTGTGCTGACAACTAGCTCAGAGCCTGGAGCCTGCTTCAGATTCTGTGTCTCCCTCTCTCTGACCCTCCCCTGCTCGCGCTGTCTCTCTCTGTCTCTAAAAAATAAATAAAAAACATAAAAAATTAAAAAAATAATCTAGGAATAAATTTAACCAAGGAAATGAAAGATTGATAAACCAAAAACTATGAAAAATTAAGAAAAGAAATTTAAAAAGACACAAATAAGTAGAAATATATTCTGTCTTCATGGATTAGAAGAATTAATATTGTTAAAAAGTCCATACTACCCCAAGTAATCTATGGATTCAATGCAATCCCTACCAAAATTTCAATGGTATTTTTTACAGACATAGAGCAAATAATCCTAAAATTAATATGGAACTACAAAAGACCTCAAATAGCCAAAGCAACCCTGAGAAAGAAGAACAAAGCTGGAGGCATCATGCTCCCTGATTTCAAACTACATTACAATGTTATTGTAATCAAAACATTATGGTATTGACATAAAAACAAACACATAGACCAATGGAACAGAATAGACACATAAGGTTAATTAATTTACACCAAAGGAACCAAGAATAAACAATTAGAGAAGGACAGTCTCTTCAATAAAGGGTGTCCAGAAAACAGAATGAAACTGGACCACTATCTTGTAACATATATAAAAATTAAATCAAGATAGGTTAAATTCTTAAACATAAGACTTGATAATATAATACTCCTAGAAGAAAATACAGCCAGTAAGCTCCCTGGTACCAGTCTTGGCAATGAGTTTTTTGGATCTGATACCAAAAACAAAGGCAACAAAAGTAAAGATAAACAAGTGGAACTACATCAAACTGAAAAGCTTCTGAACAGCAAAGGGAAAGTATCAACAGAATGAAAAGGGAACCTACCAAATGGGAGGAAAAAACTGGCAAGTTATATCTGATAAGAGATTAGTATCCAAAATATATAAAAAAAAAACCTCATACAACCGATTTCAAAAATAATCTAATTAAAATGGACAGAGGATCTGAATAGACATTTGTCCAAAGGAGACATAAAGATGTCTAACACCCGTGAAAAAGTATTCAGCATCATAACTCATCAAAGAAACGCAGAACAAAACCACAATGAGACCTCATACTTGTCAGAATGGCTATTACTAGAAAGACAAGAATTAACAAGAGTTTGCAAGGATGTGGAAAAAGGAGAACCCTGTGCACCATTGGTGGGAATGTAAATTAGTGCAGTCACTGTGACAAACATTATGGAGGTTTCTCAAAATATTAAAAATAGAATACCACACCATCCAGCAATTCCAATTCTAGATATGTGCCTGTGTGGCAACTATAGTTAATAATACTGTATTGCAAAATTGAGAGTAGCTGAGAGGGTGGATCTTGAAAGTTCTTATCACAAAAAACAAATTTTTGAAATTATATATGGTGACAGGTGTTAATTGGACTACTGTGTTAATTATTTTGCAATCAAATCATTGCAGATATCAAATCATTATGTTGTATGCCTGAAAGTAACATAATGTTGTATATCAATTATATGTCAATAAAATAATAATTAAAAATAACATAAATATAAATGGATGATATCTTAATGTTAGGTAATTTACAACAACTCCCAGACAATGAATGTTCAACCTGTGAATCACTTGTGAATGTAAACAGTAGATCACACACTGCTTTCCCCTCCATACCCCTACTCCAGTTTTCTCAGCTCATTTCATTTTTGTTCCCTTCACACAGCAACCCACCTGCAAAAGGACACTGACTCAAAGATCCCTCTAACCTTCCTTGATTACCTGGTAAAGGCTGCCCTAGACTCAGTTAATTTTGCACAGTCACACACCTTATTTCACAATATTTTTCCATTCTTACCAATTAACTTGAAAATATTCTCCTTCTTATGCCTCTTCCCACCTCCATTTTTTTTTCAATTGCTTATTCTCCATTCTTTAACAGTGGTTCAATTAGGACTAAAAGAATTCTTCCAATCCCAATTAACCATATCATATTATGGCTATACAATGGATTGAATTGTGTCTCCCCTCAACCTTCCAAATTCATATGTTGGTGCCCTAAACCCCACTACCTTAAGAGGTTATGGAGTTAAAATGAGGCCCTAGTCCAATCTGACTGATGTCCTTAGAAAAAGAAGATATCCAGACACACAGAGAGACAGCAGGATTTGTATAAACAGAGGAAATCCCAGTGAGAAAACAAGCCCCAAGCCAAAGAGAAAGGCCTCAGAAGAAACCCAACTTTGATCTAGGACTTCTAGACTCTAGAACTGTGAGAAAATTAGTTTCTGTTCCTTAAGCCACTCAGTCTATAGTATCTTGTTATGGCAGCCCTAATAAACTAATACAGGATAGAAGAATTCTAGCAATCCACATGTTTTAAGGAATATGGTAATTATAAGTTAGGAAATGGCATAATAAATTCATGAAGAAATCATAAATGTCTTCATATGTAAATCTAGGGACACCTGGGTATCTTGGTTACGCAACTGGCCCTTGGTTTCAGCTCAGGGTGTGACCTCACAATTCGTGAGTTCAAGCCCCACATTGGGCTCTACACTGACACCGTGGAGCCTACTTGGGATTCTATCTCCCTCTTTCTGTCTTCCCTTCCCCTGTTATTTCTCTCTCTCTCTCTCAAAAAAAAAAATAAACAAAAATTTTAAATAAACAATAAAAAATATGTGAAGTCTATAAAAATGCCCAGAAGTTCTTTTCAAAAACTTCACACATTTCTCCACTTAATTCTATAAACAAGTTCCTTCTCCGTGCGCACTAAAATGCAAAGTAAATAATAAATGGTTATTTACTGAAGCTTAGTTTTCAGTTTTAATTCATATTTTTATAACTGAATTGTTTTCATCTATTTTTCATTTGACAAAATTTAAGCTAGGTTATGGACTAAATTATTTTATTAGGTGGAAACAAAATGTCAATTATAACATTATGGATTTGAAAAATATATTGTAAGTTTCAAACAACCATTTTACATCAAATTTCAGAATATAACCAAATGTCATTTAGGAACTACCTTGTACCCTAGTGTGCATACATCTTGATGCAAACGTACTAACTACCCTAGCGTACCTTAAAAGTATGCTAATTGTGCACAACATTTGGCCAAATCTTTTATAAGAATCCTAGATTACTTTTTTAATTGACATTCCCCTTAAATCAGTACTGTTAAGGGGCACCTGGGTAGCTCAGTCAGCTAAGTGTCTGACTTCAGCTCAGGTTATGATCTATGGTTTGTGGGTTTGAGCCCTGAATCTGTGCTGACAGCTCAGAGCCTGGAGCCCGCTTAGGATTCTGTGTCTCCCTCTCTCTCTGTCTCTCCCTTGCTCGCAATCTCTCTTTCTCTCTCCCAAGGATAAATAAATATTTAAAATTAAAAAAATAAGTACTGTTAAGAATACAATTCAGTTAGAAGCCGTATTTGGACAAATTTTACTTTGCTGTTAGTTTTTACTATTATCCTATGTCTTCTAGTAACCAAATTATTCTCTGACCTTTTGTTCCTCACTCTTTCATCATCTACTAGAGCCTTTGAAAGGGACATTGGGCATTTGCTGGTAAGATACCTACTGATACCATCTGAGTTCCTCAAAAGTGATGGCTGAGTTTACTTCTTCCCATTTAGTACCTGGATATATGTTTTGTTTCATTGTTTACCTATGGCATCATTAAATACGTTAATTGTCCTCATAAAGACGTTGTTATCACTTGCACTAGTTATTGAGTAGTCAATTAACCTATGTTACATCTGAGCATATCACTCCAGTTGCTCAAAACTTTATAAGGTAAAACTAAGTCGATTTCAAATAATGGAGTAAAAGCACTATATTTCCTTAAAATCTGTCCTATTTACTCATCTTTACAAAGGCTTCCTCCTTACTGGTGTTATTAATCCCAAGAAACCAAAGGACAGAACATCAGGCAATCAAAATGTGGAAAGGATAGGTTCTTATTCTTCTACCTGTGATTGATATTTTAATAGACACCTACTACTTTTGTGTCTTTCCTGGAATGCACTCAGATGTCACTTCTCGGTTGTCACCATGTTGTTTTGAAAAGCCACATGTTGATTTAATTTCCATGCACTACAGTTTTCAATAGTAGTCGAACTCTTCATTTTTCCTCAATGTTTTACATTAGTACATTTACATCCTTAGAAAATGGAACTGCAGCCATGGTAATGATACCTGTCTCCGCACCATCTCAAAAACAAACTTGTGCAGTTAAGAACAGGAGAAAATTTATGTTCAGATTATTGACATATAAGTATATAGAATGCAAAACTACCATTATTTTCAAGTAGTTTATTACTTTCTTTTCTGAATAAATGTAGAGAAGTTGGTTAATTATATACTGAAAATGTGGAAGAGTTTTTTATGCCTTTTGAATGCTACTTCTTTCACGTAATTACCTTTAAAGTAAGACAAGCATCTTTATACTTCCTTTGCTATAATAAATATATATTCTCTAACATATTTTATATACCCTAAATACATTCATTAAATATTAAAACTTTGACATCAAAAATTCATTTTCCTAGTCTAAGATTTGTACAAGTGTAGAGGTTCAAATGTGGTAAAGTTTTCAATTCTTTTTTTCAGACTATACCTCAAATACAACACATGGTCATTAAGAGCCTACAATATACAAGGCACTATTCTAAGACTGTAAAGGAATCAGAAATAATTAAGATATTGTTCTGATTCTCTGTGGCAGTAAAACTGACACTACCTCACTGCTACTATGAAAAAAATCCTGTATGAAATGGTATACCAATACTTGAAAATAGAGGATTTTTTGTTTTGTTTTGTTGAGAGAGAGAAAGAGAGAGCATGAGCAGGGGAGGGTAGAGAGAGGGAGATACAGAACCCAAAGACAGGCTCCAGGCTCTGAGCTAGCTGTCAGCACAGAGCCAACATGGGGCTTGAACCCATGAACCACGAGATCATCACCTGAGCTGAAGTTGGATGCTTAACTGACTGAGACACCCAGGCGCCCCCAAAGTAGATGTTTTTAAGAAAATATTTAAGTGACTAAAATATCAAAAGAGAAAATTCCATAAAAGTAATTGAAAAATGTGTAAAATATATAGCCCCTAAGAGTAACCAGTTTCAGGTAGTTTTATAGGTGAATTGCAGGAATTCATCAAAAAAAGAAATGCATGAAGCACTGGGGTGGCTCAGTCAGCTGAGCATCTGACTCCAGCATGGGTCATGACTTCAGTTTGTGGGTTCAAGCCCCGTGTCAGGCTCTGTGCTGACAGCTCAGAGCCTGGAGCCCGCCTAGGATTCTGTGTTTCCATCTCTCTCTGCTCCTCCCCTACTCACACTCTGTCCCTCTCTCTCTCTCAAAAATAAATAATAAACATTAAAAAATTTTTTTCAAGAAATGCATTACATGAAGAGATAAGGAGAGGCAAATCTACACGGTTATGGACATCGATGCTAAAAATATATTTTATAAACACGAACAGGTAGTCTTATATTAAAATGTCTTTAATAAATTATGAGAGACTGAATGCCTTAGTATTTTTAAGCATATAAAGAGAAAAAATAAACATTTGTCTTAAAACACATAGGAATTTCTGTCTAAAGTCAGTATCAGCATCAGTATCAATAACCACTATCATCAATATACTCAACAGTTTTCTTTGAGGACCTAGTTGATCTAGTTGATATAAAAATAAAGCAGAATAAAAAAATACTTTATAGCATAGGGGAAAAGTTTCACAATAATCCTTATTTGTGGATATTTTAGAGTTTCTACCAAAAATTCAAGAATCAAGCCAGAAACTAAAGTAGTCATTAGTAAGAGAAAATAAATAACTACCTTCAGTATATCTTATAGTCATCCATGGTCCAGGATCCCCTAGAGAACAATGACTTAGATAATCACCCATGGATGAGAGAGCCTTTGTGGAAGTCCAGGTTTCCAGGGAATTGCAGCACTCCAATGGCACAAAAACAACCAAAAACATATACATATATGAGTTTGGATACCTTGGAGTGGGTAAGAGAAACAATAACTTTATCTGTACTACTCTTCCCCTAAGGTGGCATAAGCCTGGGCCCATGATTTATCCCAGGAGAAAAGGGAGAGTGTGTGAGTGAGCAACCAGCTTCCCCAGATGTGTGGGACACTGACAAAGAGGCTCATTTCATTCCCAAGCCATCAAAAGTACCAAATCCCAACTTATATGAGGTAGGGGGAGTGACAGAACTCTCAGAGAATGTCAAAGGGATGTGGATGCTAACTGAATCACTCATTCCATCAAGAAGTGCTTCTGTGAGGTGCTCAGAATATCTCAGATCCCCCCAAATGGCCCACAAGCATCCACAATGCTCCACATGCTTCAATCACACACACAGCCCCATCCTGTGGCCCGCTCCCTGTGTACACTGCCAACAGCAATATGAGCGAGGTTTGTCAAACTAGTGAGTGAGCACAGTAAGTCAGCTGAATCTGCAGGCCAGAAGAGACCACAAATGTGAGCCTTAACCACCCTTTGGGAAAACAAAAAGGGCAGTCAGCACTCAGCCTTGTATATTGCTATTCCAGAGAAGGCATATAAGCTTAAGAACTCTGCCACAAGAGGAAGCAAGAAGCAGGGAGCAGGTGTACCCACAGAATTTCTAGATAATCTCAGAATCTCAGCAGGGTTAACAGAAAGTATCTCTTTCCAGAGACAGTTGGTAAAAACTAGAGAAGGTAACTGCTGCTTCAAATGTGAAGAAAGCAATGCAAAACCTCAATGAACACAAAAAATCAGAATCTTCTGGTAACTGATTACAGTTCTGCAACTTACCAGACAAAGATTTCAAACTAGAGATTTTAAGAAAACTCCATGAGCTACAAGAACACACAGGCAGATAATATAGTGAAATAAAGAAAACAATACAGGAAAAAATGGGAAGTTTAACATAGAGTTCAAAGAAATCATAAAAAAGAATCAAACAAATTTTGGAGCTTAAGAACACAATGGATGAAATGAGAAATGCAATAGAAAGCATTACCAACAATTGTTCCCTAAATTCCACATGAACAAAATCATACGATATTTGCCTTTCTCTGAGTGACTTATTTTGCTTAGTGTAATACACTCTAGTTCGTTCTACATTGTTGCAAATGGCAAGATGTTATTCTTTTTGATTTCTGAGTAGTATTTCATTGTACGTATGTATATATGTATGTGTGTTTGTGTGTGCATGCGTGTGTGTGTGTGTGTATCACATCACATCTTCTTTATCCATTCATCAGTTGATTTTTTTAATAAGTTTCATAGATCAAGTTGGCTTTCTTCTTTCCTTTTCATTCTCTCTTCACTGTTTTCCTCTGAGTGGATAATATCAAAGTCTGGTTTTAAATTTCATAGTTTCTTTCTTCTGCTAAATCAAGTCTGATGGTCACTATCAATAATAGCCAAAGTATGGAAAGCACTTGATTTAGACTTGATTTATCAGAAGAAAGAAACTATGAAATTTAAAACCAGACTTTGATATTATCCACTCAGAGGAAAACAGTGAAGAGAGAATGAAAAGGAAAGAAGAAAGCCAACTTGATCTATGAAACTTATTTTTAAAAAAAAGACCAATTTAGAAATTATTGGAGTCCCAGAAGGAGAAAAGAAAGACAAGAAGGAAAGAAAACTTATTTAAAGAAAGAATGGCTGAGAACTTCCCAAATCAGGGGAGGGATTTGGATATCCAAGTTTATGAAACTTGTATATGACCAAACCAAATAAACTAAAAGAGACCTTGTCAATGGCACATCAGAATAAAATGTGAACAAAGACAAAGAGAGAATCTTAAAAGCTGTAGGGGAAAAAAAAGTTTATAACTTTCAAGGGACCCTCCATAAGGCTATTAGCAGATTTTTCAGCAGAAATCTTACAGACTGGAAAAGAGTAGAATATACACAATGTGCTGAAAGGGGAAAAAAAACCCTACCTACCAAGAACACTTTACCTGGAAAAGCTATCCTTGAAATGAAGAAAAGACAAAGACTTGCTCAGACAAACAAAAGTGGAAGGAATTTATCACCACTGGACCTCCCTTACAAGAAATGCTGAAAAGATTTCCTCAAGCTGTAATGAAAGGATGCTAACAAGTAACTTGAAAACATATGAGAACATACAACACTTTGATAATGGTATATAATCAAATTTACTTTACATGACATAGTATTTATATAATCAAATACTATGCTCTGATATAATATGGTGGCATGTTCACTACTTGGGTATAAAGTTTAAATGCTAAAAGTATTGAAAATAACTATAGCTACAATAATTTGTTAATGAATAAACAGTATAAAAAGAGGTAAAATGTGACATTAAAAACATAAAAGGGGGAGTTAAGGGACAGAGTTTTTGTATGTATTGAAGTTAATGTGCTAGCAGCATACACTGGACTGTCATAAAATGTCTAATGTGAGCCTCGTGGTAACTAAACAGCAAAAGCCTACATGAGAGCTACAAAAAATAAATAGAAGAGAATAAAGACATACCACTACCGAAAATAATTTCACAAAAGAGGGCAGCAAAAGGAAGAAAGGAAGAAGGGGCAGCAAAAAAAAGCCGTCAAACAGTTAATAAAATGGCATTCATTGCAGGATACAAAATCAGCATACAGAAATCAGTTGTGTTTCTATGTACTAACAATAAAACATCTGAAAAATTTTTTTAAACTACTCCATTCACAATAATATCAAAACAATAAAATGCTTAGGAATTAATTTAGCCAAGAAAGTAAAAGATTTATATAATAATAACTGCAAAATTTTAATAAAAGAAATTGAAGAAGATGCAAATAATGAAAAGATATTCCATGACCATAACCGGAACAACTGATGTTGTTAAAATGTCCTTACTACCCAAAGAAATCTACAGATTTAATGCAATCCCTATCACAATACCAATGGCATTTTTCACAGAACTAGAACAAATAAGGCTAACATTTGACCCTGAATAACCAAAGCAATCTTGAAAGAACAAAGCTATAGGTATCATGCTCTCAGATTTCAAATGATACTACAAAACAGTCTGGTACTGGCACAAAAGCAGGTACAGTGAACAAATAGAGTCTAGAAAAAAACCCATTATATATATATATATATATATATATATATATATATATATATATATGTCATATATTAATCAACAGAAAAGAAAACAAGAATACACAATGGGGCATACAGTCTCTTAAATGGCATTGGGAAAACTGGACAGCCAATGCAAAAGAATGAAACTGGACCACTATCTTACACTCTGTATAACTCAAAATTGATTAAAGACCTGAATGTAAGACCTGAAACTTTAAAACTCCTGGAAGAAAACATAGGTGCTATGCAACTCATCATTGGTCTTAGTGACTTTTATTTTTTGAAACTGAGTCCATCCGCAAATGTGACAAAAGCAAAAATAAACTGTTGGAACTAAAAGGCTTTTGCACAGCAAAGGAAGCCATCAATAAAATGAAAAGGCAATCCTACTGAATGGGAGAAAATATTTTCAAATGCTATATCTGATAGAGATCTAATATCCAAAATATATAAAGAACTCATACAACTCAATAACAAAAGAAAAAAAAACCAATTCAATTAAAAAATAAGCAGGAGATCTAAAAAGACATTTTTGCAAAGACTTAGAGATGACCAAAAAAACACACAAAAAAGGTTCAACATCATTAATCCTCAGGGAAATAGAAAACAAAATCTCGATGAAACATCACCTCACACCTGTGAGAATAGCCAAAATAAAAAAGATAAAAAAATAAATGTTAGCAACAATGTGGAGAAAAAAGAGCCCTCATGCACTGTTGGTGGTAATGTAAATTGGTGCAGCCAATATGGAAAACAATATAAAGATTCCTCAAAAAATTAAAAATGGAATTACCACATGATCCAGTAATTCCACTTATGGGTATTCTTCTCAAGAAAATGAAAACACTAACTCAAAAAATATGTGCAATCTCATGTTCACTGAAGTCTTATTTACAATAGCTAAGATATGGAAGCACCCAAGTGACCAGCGATAGATGAATGGATAAGATGTGGTATGTATGTACAATGAAATATTAGCCAGACATGAAAAAAAGAACAAAATCTTGCCTTTTGCAGTCATATGGATGGGCCTTGAGGGTTTTATACTAGGGGAAATAACTCAGAGAAAACCAAATATAATTTCACTCATTTGTGAAATCTAAGAAACAAAATAAACAAAAACAAAGCCAGACTTGTAGATATAGAGAACAGACTAATGGTTGCCAGAGGAGAAGGGGTTGGGAGGGTGGGGGAGAAATGGGTGAAAAAGTAAAAACTCCTAGTTATAAAACAAATAAATCATGGGAAGTAGTAAAGTGATATTATATTTCAATTATACTTCAATTTAAAAAGTTATTTATACAGTTCTTGCCATATATTCATGCATTTGGAATTATCACAAAAAATGTAATTTTAGTATTTAAAAAGGAGAAAATAGCTAAATACTTCTCAAGTTAACACTCACAATATTGTACAAATAGCAGTTAAAATATAAGAAGGAAGACATGAACTGAAAAAAAACTCAAAAAACAGGTATTTTCCCCCTAAATTAGTCATATAAAATAGTATTAACAATAGTCTAGTGTTTAAATAGAATGTTACATTCTTCCTGTATTTTTATTGTTATGGTTAATAATGTGGCTTTATATTACATAGAATATTTTGTATGTACCCAGTATCACATTAAAAATTTCTCTAAGGTATGTCCCCCTAGAGTACACACTGAATCATGTAAATATAAAAATGCAAAATCCAAAACAAAATTGATTAACAGTATCTTCCAAAAAAACACAATTGCTGAGGGAGGGACTAGATGGCGGAGTAGCACAAAAGTTCTCTGCTTCTCTTATCCCTGAAATGCAGCTAGATTAGCACCATTTTGCACACCTAGAAAACTGAATTGTTGATTAACACAACAATTTGCATAACCTG
>PJEM01013557.1:0-40236 GCA_004023845.1 Helogale parvula | reverse complement strand
CACACAAAGAACTCACATCTTTTCAAGCTTCAATAGTAAATATTCTGCTACTATGTATTAAATACTGCATGGTTTGCCCAAGCTAAGATGAAACCACATCATAAATCAATAAGCATTTTGCATTTTCTTTCATTATCTACTCAAAGTCATGCCTACTGCACCTCTAAACATTTCATTAAATCCAATTATACAGCAAACATTCCCAAAATAAGCTTAGATTGTATTGCAGTTTCACTTAACAGTAAATAAAATGCTGTGTTGTGACAGGTATCAATTATCCATTTGATACTGAATCAATTTTTCTTAAGCATATATCAGCGGTTTCATTTTCTTTGAATAAACAGCCAGCAGTGGAATTATGGGATCATATGCTAATTTTATTTTTAATTTTTTGAAGAACCTCTATACTGTTTTCCACAATGATTGCACCAATTTGCATTCCCACCAATAATGCACAAAAGTTTGTTTTTTGGAGTTTTGGGGTTTTTTTATATCCTTACCAACACTTGTTATTTCTTGTGTTTTTAAATTTAGCCATTCTGACAGGTCTGAGGTGATATGTCATTATGCTTTTGATTTACATTTCTCTGGTGATGAGTGATGTTGAACATCTTTTCATGTGTCTTTTGTCCATCTGTATGTCTCTTCAGGTCCTCTGCCCATTTGTCAACCAGACTGTTTTTTGGTGTTGAGCTGTGTTAGTTTTTTATATATTTTGGATACCAACCCCTTAATGGATATATCATTTGAAAATATCTTCTCCCATTTAGTAAGTTGCCTTTTTGTTTTGTTGATGATTTCCTTCACTGTGCAAAAGCTTCTTATTTTGGTATGGTCCCGGTAGTTTGACTTTGTTTTTGTTTCTCTAACCATAGGGCACATATCTAGAAAAATGTTTCTATAGCTCCTGCCAAAGAAATTACTGTCTGTGATTTCTTCTGGAAGTTTTATGATTGCAGGTCTTTTAATCCATTTTGAGTTTATTGTTGTATATGGTGTAAGAAAGTGGTCCAGTTTCATTCTTTTGCATGTAGCCATCCAGTTTTCCCAGTAGTATTTGTTGAAGAGATTATCTTTCCCCATTGTATATTCTTGCCTCCTTTGTCATAGATTAATTGACCATAAAAGTATGGGTTTATTTCTGGACTCTCTGTTCTGTTCCACTGGTCTATGTATCTATTTTTGTGCTAGTATAATATATTGTTTTGATTACTACAGCTTTGTAGTATATCTGGAAATCTAGAATTGTGATACCTCCAGCTTTGTACTTTTTTTTCAAGAATGCTTTGGCAGTAATTGAACACTTTTAATGATGTGCTGATTCCCTCCTTCCCTGGAATGCAGGAATGAATGCTTTAAGTAGATTAAACAACTCCTCTCACTTCCTCCCCTATGATCAGATCCTTTTTCTCTCTTTCTAGTTGGGCTAATTTCTGGTAGGACTTGTGCATAGTCTGAGAACTCTGTTATAAATGTGAGTCTGAAAAACCACCGAAGAGAGTAGTAAATGATGATAGGAAACTCAACTGCAGCAAACATTATACCTGGAAGATTGTACCTCTTTCAGGGGTATAAGTCAGCAATATACTCATCAATAACATATTTCCCATTCTTACCCATTTCAAATATGTAGTTGTTTTTTCTTCTCTTATATTTCCAAATTTCATGTACTGCTTTCCCTTGTATTTTGTTCACCCACATGTGTAACATTATTATCAGTGGTCCCCAGCCATGGCTACACATTAGAATCCTCTGGGGAGACTTTGAAAAAGTACTTCTATGTGGTCCCCAGTCTAATTTGGTAGTTCTGGAGTAAGGCATAAGTAATGGTATTTGTTAAAAGTTTGCCAAGTGATTGATACTAAGGGGCAGCCACTCTTTGCCTATTATATAATAATCTCTTGTGCCACCTCTTAGGCTTTTCAGTGTCAAAATACTCATCCTCATTATATTTCATTGTTTGGGATATTTATGTCTCTAATTCTTGTAACAAAATTGTTCCAAGAAGGTGTGCCATGTTAATATGGGCCGATATAGCCTGTGGCAAATTGCCGCCTATGTACCGTAGTTTAAAGAATACCTTTTTTATTTTACTATGACTTAACTTGATTTTAAGAAAGAGTACTGGACTCAGAATCAAAATATGTCATTTAAGTGCCTGATTTTATCATGTGTTAGCCTTGCAATCTAGAGAATTCACTTAGCCCCAGAACCTTCATTTTCACAGCTCCTATTTCCTTACCAGTAAAACAAATGTTTTAGCATCTGTCCTACTAAACATTTCCTACTAAAATGGGACTCTAGCTATGAAAGTTTTGAACAGCTTAACATGTTACACACATTAATATTGCTGCTAGACTGGTATAGGGATAATTATGAGTGACTTTTGATATGCAATGATATATGTTAACAAATATACAGTGTGGGTAGCTAAGCTTTTCTCTTATAGTTCATTTGCTGTTTCATTTTCCGATCTGGCCAAAAAAGAAGCTTGGGTGTTGTATAACTTAACTGCAACATAAATCCAATACACCTCTCTCTGTTTGCTCCTATAAAACTCATTAGAAGTTTCCCAGGCAAAAGATGGAATATAGACAACACAATTAAAGCTGTTGGTTTTCGATGGAAATGGAGCTAGGAGATGTATTTTTCTTTTTCTTTTTTCTTAACAGGTTCAGAAAAATCAGTTTCTGAACTAAGATTAAATTTTGGAGTTTTTTGGCTTCTTATGCTGTACTTGTTAATCTCACATTTTTATTTGCTTTTTAAAAGATGTTTAAGATCAGATAAAAGTTATATGTTTTGGGAAAATGGAACAGTATCACAATTTATAAATAACAATGTTTTTGAATGACCCTAAAGTGTTTAATTTGAAAGATACAGGAAATGAATTCATAGTTGACATTGATGATGATTTACACTAATTTTTCTAGGAGGAAATGTTTGTATTAAGCAGTTAAAAGCATAATTATAATGGTTATTGCACAAAGCCCAGCTTTATAGGGTCTGAAAGAGCAAGTGCTACAAATGGTTGTAGATAATAATTAGATTGAAAATCACTGATTTTATTTCATTTTATTTTTTATTTTTTGGCTACCAGATAAAGAAAGATCTTATAAGAGTAAATTTCTCACCTGCCTCAGGCAGGAGTAATTAGATGTAAGCAAATTTAATGGAGCCTGTGTGCTCTGGGGCCATTCAGCTGTGCTTCGATAATTGCATTTTTTTAAGTATAAAGGTTGTTTAACATATTAAGTAGCAAAAAAGTTAAAGTACAGGTTATCTATTTATCTTTTAGGTAAATAACTGTGGTAGTTTATAAACCAAGTAGTAATGAATGCATTACCAAATAAAAGACTCCAGTCAGGAGAAGCAAATGCAGCCCATAGTATGCAATTATTATATATGTAAGTCCCTCATTCATTAGTATTAGCATGACTTCAGACTACTTTCCTCATTGTTCCCCTTTTTCTATGTAGTTTCACTTAAAAAGCTCAAGCATTACTTAACCATACATTTGAGCAAATAGATATCATATTTTGATGATTTATTTTGTAATTCAATCTTTACATATTAACATCGTTAACTCTGTTCCAAGACACAGGTCCACATTAGCAAATTAATCTCCCCTCTTACCTCACAGACTAGCTTTAGCTCTTATGTCCATAGTCCTCTAGGATCTAGCTCCTGTTCAATCAGTTTTGATTTTTACCACTCCTAACTCATAAAAACTACACACCAATATACAGTTAAAATAAAATAGCATTACTAAAGTATTACTCATATCAAGGATAGATGTTTTTCATTATACAAATCCTTTCAATATTGAATTTTGTTGATGTTTAAAATTTGATTTAATTTACTTAGAGTTGCTCAAAGACACTAGATTTTGTTTTAGAATGTGTGTATGTAAGTAATATAAGATAAAACAAATGACTTAATAGTTAATTCATATTTAGTTAAATAAAACTAATACAAAATCGATAGTAAGTCAGTATCACATATTGGAAGGCCTATATCACTCTTTTTTATCCTACTCTTTTATCCCTTTAAACAGTTATTTGAATGAACCCTTTACTGGCATGCTGATTAAATATGTAGATGACACAGAGGTTCTTGGGAACATTTATTCTTTGATACATTCAGAATACTGATTGATACATTCAGAATACTGATTCATATTAGTTGGCTGGGAGTAGGGACTAAATCTGACCAGGTCAGATGTAGTAAGAGTAAACATAAAGAGTTTTGAATATTGATCCCTAAAACCAACTCCACAATACAGGGTGGATAGGATATTGCTTAACACCAGCACTTGAGAGAAAAATCTCTGAGGTTGTATGATATTACGTGTGTCAGTGGTATCCGAGGGGTTGTATTAACAGAGTTCATGTGGAATATTTTGTCTCATTATGCACCTTTATTCACAAAGGGTACATCTATAGTAATTTTTTAAAGAGGCAGGATAAGTAATTGCATCCCAAATCTATGCAAAAGGTATTTATAGGGAAAAAAAAAACACCCTGAAATAAAAATGACAGTGGATTAGCAGATGATATCACTGGAAAGTGTTAGCAGGAAAAATTCTTATTTTTTTCTATTTTTAAAATTTTCTGCAATGACCAGAAATTCCTTTTTAAGCAGGGGGAAGCTTGCATTAAAATGGGACACAGAAACAGCTATAGTTTAGTGAGTGGAGAGTGACCAGGACAATGGAAGGACACACAGGGATGCCACAGGAGGACTATTTGAAGGAGCTACATATTTAGCCTTAAATGAAGGCAGCAGGTGACTGGGCCAAGGAGAACAGGGATTTTTGTAGCAACCCACAATATTTGAAAGACTGCTGATACTTTTTGTGGCATCAGAGGATAATTCTAAAAGCAACTGGGGGCGCCTGTGTGGCTCCGTCGGTTAAGCATCTGACTTCGGCTCAGGTCATAATCTCACGGTTCGTGGGCTTGAGCCCCGCGTCGGGCTCTGTGCTGATGCTCAGAGCCTGGAGCCTGTCTTCAGATTCTGTGTCTACTTCTCTCTCTCTGCCCCTCTCCTCCTCATGCTGTCTCTGTGTGTGTGTCTCTCTCTCTCTCAAAAATAAATAAAACATTAAAAAATTTTTTTTGATTTAAAAGCAAGTGGAAGTTATTTTGATTTAAAAGCAAGTGGAAGAAACATGTCTTGGTTTGGTATGAGAACTTTGTAACATTTGGAGAGCTCTCATATAATGGCGTAGGAGGTTACCCCAAGACTCTATTGCATGGCCTTTGCCTTTCCCCACATAATATGGCTTATTTATACTGTGTGTAACACAATGGTAATCAGAGGTTATAGAACTGAATTAGCAAAGGTTGCCTTGGGGAGGCAGTGCTACTCCTCCCTAATGGCTTCTGGCTGCACTGTTGAATGATGAAGCTTTGCCATTTGACATTAGATAATTTCAGAACAGGGATTGCCTGGGTGGCTTAGTTGGCTGAGTGTCTGACTTGGGTTCAGGACTTGATCTAATGATTCATGAGTTCAACCCCTGCATTGGGCTCTGTGCCGGCATCTCAGAGCCTGGAGCCTACTTTGGATTCTGTGTCTGCCCTTCCCCCACTCATACTCTTTCTCTCTCAAAAATAAAATAAAAACAGTAGATAATTTCAGAACAGTATGCCACTGGCTCTGAAGGAAATTTATCTATAGAGAAAATTTTAGAAATGGTTTGAGGACAAATATATAATACTGTCAGAAAAAGCATATAGTGTGCGAAGATGATCACTTTGAAGGTGACAGGCTTCATTTGAATACATAAAAGTCAGTCTTATTACTTTATTACTTGTTAGTTTTTATTAAAATCTGATTCTGGCACAGAGCTCAGTAATGAGATACTTAAACTCAGTTATGGCTTTCAGATTCCACTGGATAAGTAAAAATTTTCTTACTTGCTTATCTTGCCTTTGTCTTTTGGTCTCTTGTTTCCTGCTTGATTTGGGAGCACAACTTTTTTCCCTACTCTGTTACCCTGGATCTTGTCCATAGTGAAATTCTTTTTTCTTTTTGTAACTTGAAGGTGAACTATACTTTTGAAAGAGGTAACTTAGTGTTAGGGAAGAAAAGAGAAATTATCCCTGAAACTTTGTTTTCGATACTTAGCAAGTTTTACAGTTAATGACAGAAGTTTCTCTGGTGGCCTCTCCTCCCAAAGACTGTGCTTATTTATTTTCCCCAATAGTCTCATGTGACCTTGTTAAAAGCTTCATGTAATTCCCAAATAAATTACATTTACTGGTTTGCTTCTATCTAGTATTTTATTGACATTTCCAGATAAGTTTAATAGGATGGAGAGAAACAGTGTTCTCTTTATAGACTCAGTGGGTGATTTGACCTTAGCAGGTTAACCTTATCCTGATGTTGAAGGAAGCTATTCTTAATTAGACTCTATCAGTTTCTCCATTATCACCAAGAGAGCCACTGGTCTGTAATTCTATAAATCTTAATTTGATTGTTTTTTTCTTTCCTACAGAAAAGCGACCATATTAGCAAAGTCGCAATATTTGAAAACAGTTGCTGGTTTTCCAGATACATTGCATATCCTCATCTGTAGCTCAGCCATTTCACACTTTATTTACTTCAGAAACTCTCAGTTGAATACCATCTGGTCATGGTGATTTATTGCTGTGGAATTTCTCAAGTTGCTCTATTATTTTCTCCTAGGAGATTGCTCTCTGTTACTGCCCCACTGATTTTCTCAGAAAGTGCCCTTGGAATAGTCGTTTCCCTTGTATCCTGTACAGACAAGGTCAACGCCAAATAAAACTGAATTAAACTTCTCTGCTGCTGCTTCTCATCCTCTTACTTGCTGTCTTCATGGCAAGTCCTCATTAATGGGGAGAAAGGCAGCACTTAGTCCAGCCACTCATGCTGGCTGTCTAGCCCTCATGTTACCTTTTGTATTTTTATCTTTCAGGTTCTCCCTTTCTTTGACAGTATATTTTTGGTATTTAATTCAGGTAAATAAAGTTTTTTGTTTGTTTATTTTCACCTACCCACAAATTTCTCTCTTGACCTTTCAGGTAATGACACATCTGTCATAGCCAGAGTCCTTATCTGTCTTCCAAGCAGCCTGGACAGTTTTTAAACTCTTTACTTGCCTCTTAGAGGGCTGCTCACCATTTTTTTCTTTTAGATTTTTAACATATACTTCTTGAAGTCTACCCCTTTGGGTTAACATTCAGAGATGCCCATACTAATTAGAACATGAACTTTAATTGTGCAACCTTCCCAATTGCTGAGTTCCACTCCTACACATACTCACCTGTGGTAATTCCTGTATGTCATATTAATCTATTTCCTCTTTTATAACTGCCCATATAGGCCAAGATAAGGCATATTAATTATTGCTTCTACACATTGTGCTCTTCTGTCATTCATTTAGATAATAATGGACATAATTAACACCATTCATTGCAATAGCCTTCCTAGGAAATAATGCTGAACAGTAAAGGTTAGAAGCAATTTGCATTATTCTTTCATATTCTATGGTTAACGTATCATTTTTTTTACCTGAACTTTGTTCAAATAATTATTTTGTTAAAAAGGGTTACTTAATGTGCATCCAAGTGTAGTTTAATTGGTATTAGAAATATACTTCTATCTTTATAAAAAATAATTTAGCACAAAAATTTTAAATTTATAACTTAAGTATTGAAACATCAAAAGTTGACACTTTTGACATTTCCCAAATCTATTGTAAATTACCTACTATTTTAAATTGAGGGGGTAATAAGCCGAAGTTTAAATATCAAATTCTGAGTATGTGTGATAAAATCTTTCCTTAAGATTCAAATACAAATACTGTCATTCTCAAGGTCATCATCTCTGAATAGAGTGCCTTTTGGTCAATCTTTAAAGGGGAGAAACAGATTACAACAGCAGAGGAAATAAATGCTGATTTTGTTCATTTTATTGCTAACACATTTTTTCTTATCTAAGTAGGACAGGCTGTTCTAACCCTGAGTTACATCCATAACTCTTTGGTGCTGGTATGCAGTTGTTCTTTAAATTTTTTAATAGATTGATATCCTGTCTATCCCAAAGCTACTGTGTATCTATTAATATATGTAATATATTACCTTACAAGAAATATATACTATAATTCCAAAATCTGTCTTTCTACCTTCATCTCAATGAGTAGCTCCAATTCTCTCTATTCTATAAAAATCAAAAACACACAGAATGCAATATTTACAAATAAATAAGTTCTTATTTAATGCAGCTATTATAAAAGTTAGCTCTCTGAAGTAACATTTATGTTTGTGTCAGACAGCTTATACTAAAACAACTTTCATGATGATACGTAACAGTTAACTAAAAACTCCTGGAAAGTAAGTCCACGAATACTTGGTTATTTGTCTGTTTAGCCGTAAGGCTATTTAATAACTATACTGTCCAAGCAGATATTCATGTTTAGTGCCTTAAATATCAATATTATTCTGTATTTGCCATGGTTGGAAGGTGAAATTATCCTATTTTAGCTGAGTGCCCAACATCTATCTATTAAAATTGCTTGGGGGAAAGATATGTTATAAAGAATGTAGGGCTTGTCCTCTGACAACTTCTCTTTCAGATAGATACTATTGTATTAGTTGATGTGTCAAACTTGTAGAAATGCATATAGGTCACAGTCAGTATAAACTCGCAGAAGAACCCCCTGAGGTATTGCATCTCAAGATATGGGATCTGAGGTACTGGCTATTATCATGATTCTCCAGAGTCCCCTGTACTTATTTTTCTAATGAGTTATTCTTTCACTAGAAAAGTCTTGGGGCAGACTTTCTTCTGAATTTGATTCCATCTTCACTCAAGCAGAATTTAGTTCAAGTTCTGAGCAGTTTCAATCCTAATGTTTTCTTCCTTTATTCAGAATTTGTTTTTTTTTTTAATGTCATTTGGAATGGAGAAATGTATTAGGAAATGTAATGGTCAGGGTTCCTCAGAGAAGTAGAGCCAATAGGATGTAAATGGTGGCATATTATGAAGAATTAACATATGTGATCATGGAGACTGAGAAGTCCCACAGTCTTCTGCCTGCAAGTTGAAGACCCAGGAAAACAAGAGGTATAATTTAGTCCAAGTTCGAAGGCTTGAGAACCAAGGGAGCCAGTGATGTAAATCCAAGTCAAAAGGCAGGAGAAGATGTGAGATGTGCCTCGTTCTGCCAAGGTCCTTATGGATTGGTTGAGGTTCTCTTACATTGGGGAGGGTAATCTACTTATCTGAGGCCACCGATTCAAATACCAGTCCCATCCAGAAACACCCTCACAGATACATCCAGAAACAGTGTTTAATCTGGGGACCTCATGACCCAGTCAATCTGTCACATAAAATTAACCATTGTGGGAAGAAAAGGGAAGAATTGGAAGCCAGAGCTCCTATAACCATCATGCCCAGAATATTCTTTGAACGATTTTTAGGTGAAAATGACCAGATCAGATTTACATTTTGGACAGCTCTCTGACTACAGTGTCAATTGAAGTTTGATATTCCTCAAAGCTCTTTCCTGTATCTTCTCTTCTCACTTTGGATATTCTCCTTGAGTCATTTCACCTCATAGTATCTATTTCTATATTAGTATCTCTAGCCCAGAGTTCTCTGTCGAACTTTAACCCCTTATATCTAATTGCCAATTAGATAGCCCTTCTTAGGTGATTCACTGGAACCTCAAATACATGTCTAAATGATTCTACCTTTATTTTCCTTCCCAAATCATCTTCTGTTATTTTCCTATATCTGAAGTAAATGGTGCCACCATTTTTAAAATTGTCCAGAGTCAGAAACCTGAGAATCATCCTTGCCTTTTCTCTTTCCTGTATTTCCTATACCTAGTTCATTAACAGGTACTATATATCCTACCTATTATATGCTGCTCTCAAATCTGTTCTTTTCCTTTTGTACCTGTTGCCTTGTCAGTTACATACACTCTCAGTATTGCATTAGCCCCTTTATGTGGCTTCTTACCTTCAGTCTTATTTCCTGCCCAGGAATTACACTGAAGCTAGAGTGATCTTTCTGAAAGTCAAATTAGATTCTGTCATTCCTCTGCTTATCATTTCTCTGTCTTCTCTGTGACCTTACATTCAAGTGTAAATTCTTTAAGATGAAACTCAAGGCCCTATTGGATCTAGCTAACTGTCTACTTTTTTTAACCTCAACTTTTACTCCTTCAAACACTCCCTAGTCATATTGAGCTTCTTTCAGTTTCCCATACTAACTATATTAAATACTACTATGAAAATTTAGGAAGAGATCTCTAAATGAAATATTTCAAATTACTCTCAAAAAAATCCCTCTGTTTGAAATGCATATCTTTTACTTTTGATTCGTTTTTTACATGTTAAAACTGTGTAATCTTTTTAAAGGTAGAAAAAAGGATCATTTCAGCTATCACCAGCAAGTATTGATTATCATTAACTGCATAATTATACTTAATATGATTTATTGGTCATTCATTTTATGGATGTCATGGATCTTAAAAGCAAATCCATAAAGTATTTGAGTTTCTTTTATGTTACTTACACGGAAGTAAAATTCCAATTAATAGATTTCAGAAAGAAGTTATGTTGAGATGAGTTCTAATATAACCTCTAAGGTAAGCATTTAGCGATCTTATAGTAGAAATGGAAATATCTAGAATGTGAAATAAGACCCTCCCCCAAATATACAACTTTAAGAATATATGAGTTTAATCTGTTCATTTTCACACAGGTTTAGTCATTTTATTTCTAAAATGCTCAATTATAGAATAATGATGTGCTTAAGTGGAGTCTAGGAACAAAAAAAAAAAAAGACAAAAGTTGTATTTACCAACAAAACCATTAGAGCTTTTTTAAGTAAGATCTACTTGTTGTGGTGGCTGGTGAATCTGGTAGAAATAGGAAGAGATTATTAAGTGTGTGTGTGTGTGTGTGTGTGTGTTTAGCTTTTGAAGATACATGGGGTGCTCCATTCCTGTCTGCACTGAGTTTATCAAAAATTATAGGCAGACTAGAAATTGCTTCTCAGAGTGATTATACCTCTTCTAATATCACCTACTGATTTTACAGTAAAAGTCTAGGCTACAAAAGTTGAGATGAGAACACAATTCATTTTACTAGACTCTTTTAAAAATAGCATTATCAAACATTTTGTGATGTTTCTTTCATATCATATATATAGCTGTCGTGAAGAAATAGACCTCCACTTGCTTTCATGACAGCAGATAATAAATTGACTGATATAATTCAGTTGAGAAGTTGAAAAATGCATTGAAAATAATGGGGCATAACATTGTAGGGTTAACGTTTATTCATAGATGATGCAATTAAATAAAACAGGCATTAACTTCAAGGTCAGTCAGTAAAGTAATAAAATTGAATATTTTAATTGAATTGTAATTGCTTCCCATTGATACATGAAAGTAGAGTAAAATAGATGTCAGCTCTGCAAATTATAGTTCTTCCTCCTAATTAATTTCTTAATTCTGCATGGAACTATCCAGTGCCTAGGTCTTGTTGTGGGTTTATTCATCCACCCAGCTTTCATCAAGAAATGTCTATACGACATGATTAAATGGTTAGGTATCAGGATTTACAGTAAATTTTGTCTGTACTTTGGGGGAAATGTTCTAGTAACTATAAATAACTTATGTATTTGAGTTCAAATTTACTCTAAATAGAACAGCATCCTGGGTTCTATGGGTTATAATTGTCTTCTTTATTAATATTGATATTTATATTAACATTAATAAATTTAAACATCTCAATGAATCAAAAGGTTTTCATAGGGGAGATAGATACATTGAGACTTGCATGTTACCAATTACTGATTTAGGAGGTAAATTAAACAGACTATTAGGGTTTTAGGGAAGCGCAGTTTATGTCCATTCATGACCCAGGTCTCACTAAAAAAGAGACATCTAAATTGAATGAATCTAAAAAAGACAAATTTTTTTTTAGGATTGGGATAATTTGAAGCTTTTAGACAAAGTTGAATTTCATTGAAAAAGCCCATGAACCGTTGTGGCTTTTTTCACAGGCTTTTCCCTCAAAGTGTTTTAACATAATACAGTTTTATATAAAATAAAATGGGAATGATGACGTTACAAAGATTAGGAGAGAGATTTTCAAATTATACTGAAATTGTAGTGGGTCTAGATACTTGGATTTATTTAAAGAAAGAAGATTATGCCTTTTGAACTGACTGCATATACCAGTTAAATGGCTATTGCTTAAAAATTAAAAATAGAATAAATGAATGTATAAGGTGGATTTAAAAATTACTGAGGGGGTACTGGGTGACTCAGTCGATTAAGCATCCAACTTAGGCTCAGGTCATGATCTCGTAGTTTGTGAGTTCTAGTCCCACATCAGATTCTGTGCTGACAACTCAGCCTGGAGCCTACTTTGTATTCTGTGTCTCCCTCTTTCTCTCTCTCTCTCTGTTCCTCCCTCGCTTGCACTGTCTCTCTCTCTCTCAAAAATAAAGATTAAAAAAATTTTTTTAAGAATTATTGAGGTATTGTTATCTGTTCTTATACCTTAAAATGACTTTATGTATGGGGCACCTGGCTAGCACAATTGGTAGAGAATGTGACACTTGATCTCAGGGTCATGAATTCAAGGCCCATGTTGGATGTGGAGATTACGAGAGAGGGAGGGAGGGAGGAAGAGAAAAAAATGACTCTGTGTAATAGAATATGTAATATTATAATACAAATATATTGGTACATTAGCATCTTTAGTTCTACTTAGACATATGTGTGGATTCTTATTGGTAAAACAAGTGAATTAAACTGAGAAGATATTAATGCTGTCTGACCTTTGTGTTAAATTTTAGCTCAAGTATTGACTTCATTATTTAAACTGTTTCTCTCTAACACATTTAAAGCTTAAAAGTTAAAAAATAAGTCCCAATGATTAATATATTTGTTGATGCTAATCTGACCCTGACTTTCCATTCTCAATTATGAAGGACTCAATTATGAAAGATGTTCAAGAATGTCAGAATTCTTCATGCATATCATCTAGTTAGAAAATACCCAAACCAAAAATATATGAGATAAAAGACTTCCATGAGCTTCACAATTATAGATAAGCTAACAGTTCTTTCATGTTAGTGATTTGCTTCTCCAAATTCTTATTTTAAAATTATTTTCATAATAGTCTTGTTCCATTTAGAGAAGTTAAATATCATAACAACTGTACATACAATGCTAGAATGTTTCTAAATGAGGAAACTTGTGAAAAAATATGTGGAAGTGTAAGAACATTAAATATTCAAACTCATTATATTTATAAAAATAAGTTACAAAGGCTTTTCATTTGCATGTAATTTAATATTTATGGAATCATCAGTGTTCTAGGAAGTAAAGATTTCTTGAGAAAAGTTCTATATCTGAATATATTCTGGGGATAGGATGAATAATCTTCTTACCACATCCCTGACTAACATCATCCCACATGCAATTGGCTCTCTGATTTAGAAGAGATCTCTGAACCACAATGGTTTCAGGCCTTAATTTCTTAAAGAGAGTAGCTTGAATTGCTAGTAATCTTTGGATCTTATCCAAGAAAACATTTTATAAAAACAATCTGAAATTTCATATGGGCATGTCATATGGGCAGTGATCATGAGGTCCTCAATGATGTGTCACTTTCTAATGAACAGAAAAATGGAAGCAAAGACCTGATTGCACTTGGAGAGAGTACCCAGCAAAGCATCAGGAGAAAAGGATTCAAGTAGTCATAAACAAGTACAGTGTAATGTGTTAGCCTGACACAGGTGTGCATCATATACAGTGTTGATTTAAAGTAGAAAGATCCATTCGAGAGACTGTGTAGACTATTGTAGTGGACCTAGACAAAGAGTTTCATTATAGAATGCAGACATTTTCTGGAAAAGAATTAGCATCAGATCATGAGATAAGAACTTTTCAATCATTTTTCATGCCAAAGAAGCCTACCAAAATCACCAGACAAAACCTCCTATAAATTTACAATGTGTCAGGTCCTGGCATTCTCTTGGTTTTCTATGTCCACTGAAATCATCCATTGCTTTGTGTATGTGAAATGTTACCGATTGGTCGTCTTCCCTGCGTGAAATGTCTTAAGCATGAGACCATGAATCATAGAACCGATCATGCTCACTAAACATGACACAAACCCCATTACCATACTATAAAGACTTATACATGCAGCTAATTTCACTATTAACTCTGAGAGAAAAGGAATGTAGCTCTTTTATTTTAGCTATTTTATAGCTTTACAATAATTTTCTACTGTAGCGAAATGGTCTATAATGTGCTTTGGGAAAATATTTGAAAATCTTCTTGAAAGTTTTAAATTTTGATTTAATATTTTTAGTGCCATAGAATGTTCAGTGCTTGCTCCAGGAATAAATAAATTGAAAATGTTTCAATGAATAAGGAAAAACCTGAAATAATCAACTAATTTTCAACAAAGTATACTGTGTGATGATCACAGATTCACGTGGAAAAATTATGCCCAGTGTGGCTTATGTTTACAGATTTTACTGACTCTTATCTCAAGCAAGCCAAATTACTTTATCCGTCATGGAATGCAGCAATCTCTGAAATGAGATATAACAGCTATTTCTATATGTTAACAGTTCAGAGCTGAGGCTTGCTGATTCTGTAATGGATTAAGAGACTACAAGAAAAATGGGAAGATTATTAGACTGATCTTCCAGTGTCTACCTGTGTAAAATCATATGCTCTTAAATTCCCTTCATGGCATTTAGACAGGCATTTATTTATTCCCAGATTCTTACAGAGAAGCAAAACATAAATTATTAGATTCAGTCATGAGAGACTTTTAAAATGATTTTAATGATGTGTAGCCTAGTGCCCGAGTGCTGAGTGAGATAGGTTATGTTGTATGATCAACATGTAAGAATCAAGGAATTGGAAGGAAAGCTAAAAAGAGACTGAAAATCATGCTGGCCATGTACATTCATGCTTTAAATTGTCCATATTCCCATCTCAAGGCCACAGTAATAGATAAAGATATGAAGGAAAAGTATGAAAGACATAACTGGTCTGGAAAGCATTGTAAACATCTCTGTGAAATAGAAATGAGTACACATACAAAATAGTAAGCAGGACTGAACTGTGGGGCTGTAGTATACAAAGTTAGGAAGCAGGAAAAAGCACTTAGGAGATCATAATCCTGGAGGAAAACAGAGACTGAAAGTGTCCTATATGAAGGAGAACCTCAAAGAGATGAAGAAAAATGAAACATCCATTAAAGAAAGGAATCAGGGACTCCTGGATGGCTCAGTCAGTTGAGTGTCCAACTTCGGCTCAGTTTATGATCTCATAGTTTGTGGGTTTGAGCCCTGCGTCTGGCTCTGTGCTGATGGCTTAGAGCCTGGAGCCTGCATTGGATTCTGTGTCTCCCTCTCTCTCTGGCCCTCCCTTGCTTGTGCTCTGTCTCTCTCTCTCTCTTTCTCAAAAATAAATAATCATTAAAAAAAAATTTAAAGAAAAGCAATCAGTTAGAAAAATCACAGTGGAACAGCAACGGACTGATATGAAAAGTAACTGGAGGGGCACCTGTGTGGCTCAGTCATTTAGGTGTCTGATTCTTAATTTCAGCTTAGGTCATGATCTCGCAGTTCATGAGGTCAAGCCCTGCATCGAGTTCTGCTCTGACAGCCCAGAGCTTGCTTAGGATTCTCTCTCTCCCTCTCTTACTGCCCCTCCTCTATTCTCTCTCTCTCTCTCTCTCTCTCTCTCTCTCTCTCTCTCTCCCCCTACCTCCCTCAAAATAAATAAACATTTAAAAAAAGGAAATACTGGAAATTAAGCATAGAGTCACTGAAAACAAAAAACTTGGTGGATAGAATAAACTCTAGGTGAGTCAAGTCAAAGAGGGAATGAATGAAGCAAGAAAAGTAATTGACCCAAAAGACAATATAGAAAGAGAAAAACAAATTGAAAGAGCAATTTAAAAATATAGAGGTTAGACTGGGAAATTGCAATATTTGTGTAATAGATGTTACTTCAAAAAATAGAAGAAAAGGCAGAAAAACAGTATTTACGGATAATGACTGAAAATTTTCTAGACTGGAAGAAAAATTTAAGTTTTAGAATTGAAAGTGTACATTAGGTATTATACAGTGTAAGTAAAAATAAACTGGGGCACCTGGGTGGCTCAGTCAGTTAAGGATCTAACTTCAGCTCAGGTCATGTTCTCAGGGCTCCCGAGTTTGAGCCCCACATCGTGCTCCCTGCTGACAGCCCAGAGCCTGCTTGGGGTTCTAGCTCTCTTCCCACCCCTTGCACCCTCTCTCTCTCAAAATAAATACACATAAACAAACATACATTTACACACATTATATTATAATTATAGAATGTCACAAGTACATTGAAAACTGTATAATTTAGCACAGAAAAAAATAAATATTCCCTATATGGGAACCACTGTTAAGCTGAAAGCATGAATCTTATTAGGGACAACTAATTTCTGAAGAAGTAATATATTATAACTAAACTATTGTGTAATGATGAGAGTTAAATAGATCATTATGAGACAACTAAAACCTACAAGATTTTGCCACTCACAGATCTGCAGCAAAAAGTATAAAGAATGGATTTCAATTAGAAGTACGTTGAATTCCAGGAGAAATGAATGAGAAACAATTGTGAACATAGACATGGTAGAATATGCTGGCAGCCTTAATTTTCCTTGCCAAAATTGGTGGAAATAAGAATTAACACAATAACAACAACTGAAATGATAGACCTTACTTAGTACCAGTGAAAACATGCTTAATTCTCTTAGTCAAAAGGATCCTAAACAAATTGTTAGAGTTATATTCTAAGATTCATAATTCTTATGTAATACATTTAAATTTTTTGATGTTTATTCATTTTTGAGAGATAGAGAATGAGGTGGGGAGGGGCAGAGAGAGGAAGAAACAGAATCTGAGGCAGGCTCCACGCTCTGAGCTGCCAGCACAGAGCCCCATGCAGGGCCTGAACTCACAAATCACAAGATCATCTCCTGAGCCAAAGTTGGACGCTTAACCAACTGAGCCACTCAGGTGTCCTGTCTTAGATAATAGATGTAGACTTTAAAAATATGGTTTTGAATGTATATTAAAAATTACAAGTGATTACTGAAAGAGTAAAATTCAGTCTGTGGCTTCCTAATCAGTAGAGAAACAGACAAAAATTCTTTTATTATAGCATGAAGCAGAAAAGAGCAAAGGAACAAATTTGTATAAAACTTAACATGTTAGGAAATCTACAATAAGATGATAGAAACTGGTCCGCACATATAACATAAATTGTTAAGAATTTAAGATATTTAAACTCTATTCTTTAGAGTTGTATTTATTATAAGATAGGATAAAATGTTTAAAAATCCAATTATATGTAGTTTATAAGTGGCATCTAAAACAAAAGCACATAGAAAATTTGAGAATAAATGATGGAAAAATGATGGAAAAGCTCTGTTTCTTACCATTGAGAATAATGTTAGCTGTGGGTTTTTCATATAGGCCTTTGTTATGTTATGTGTCCTCTACTTTGTTGAAAGTTTTTATCAAAAATGAATCTTGTACTTTATCAAGTGCTTCTTCTGCATCTTTTGAGATGATCATATAGCTGTTATTGTTTCTCTTGTTAATTTCATGTATCATATTGATTGAGTTGCAAATATTGAAGCACTCTTTTATCCCTGGAATAAATTCCACTTGATCATGGTGAATGTTTTTTTAATGTATTGTTGGATTCAGTTTGCTAATATTTTGCTGTGGATTTTTGTCTGTGTTCATCAGAGATATTGGCCTATAGTTTTCTTTTTGAAGTGTCTTTATTTGTTTTTTATATTAGGATAATATGAGCCTTATAGAATGAATTTGGAAGTGTTCCTTCCTCTTTTATTTTTTGGAATGGTTTGAGAAAAGTACGTATTAAGTCTTACTTACATATTTGGTAGAATTCATCTGGGAAACCATTTGGTCCTGATATAGTACTTACTTTTAATAGTAATCAGGAAATGAAATCTAAAACAAGTATCTAAAACAATTATACATCTTATATATATAAAGTATTTGTATGTATAGTAAATGTATATTATATATGTATATATATCAAATTAGCAAAGGTTTAAAATTCTAACACCACTAAATTATTTTCATATTATGTGAAATGTGAATTGTGTGTTCCTGAAAGTGGAAGTACAAATCAGTAATACTTTTTAGAGAGTAATTTGGCAGTATCTAATAGACTTGAAGATTACACACACACACACACACACACACACACACACAATGCATATATACAATAATGTATAATTATATGTATATATTCTCTTCTGTCATAGTAATGTCACATAAAAGCATATTCACTGAATCATAAAAAGTACTTGTGGCAAAAGAGAGATTAGAAACAACCTTGTGCCCAAGTACCCAGCTCTCAGAGGTGTAAAATTAAATTCTGGTATATCCATACCCTAATGGAATAGAATACAATAGTCAAAATGAATGGACCAGAGCCATAGTAATCAATATAAGTATCTCTCTTTAACAGTATGAAATGGAAAATATCAAATTAAAGATTACATCATTTATGTAAAAATTTAATATACATGAACAATAATAAATATTTGGATACATTTATAGTAAAATTATAAAAGAGTAATTAGTAACTCGCCAACTTCAGAAGACTGATTACTATATAGAAGCAGTAGGGGATATAGATTAAGAGTAGATATACTGTGACATTCTATTGTGTTGGTGGTGTTCATTTCTTTTAAAAAAATGTGAAGGAAATATGACATGATGTTAATGCTTGTTAAGTGGGTAGTGATTATAGGGGTGTTTCTTTCACAGCATTTCCTTTACTTGTTCATTCCAAATACTGAATTGCTAAGTGGTGGTAGCAGTGGAGGTACTGGACAAAGTCAGTGATTGGTTCATCTATGTGTTCGCCCGTCTCCTTGAAATTTTAATTTTAGTGAATACACCATGAGAATAAGATTGCTGTGAATGGAGTTGACCTTCAGAAAGTCTACGTAGTGCTACTGGTTTGAGTTTTTTTGCCTTGAGTTTCACCTAAAACTACTCAGTGGCAGAAGAATCCTCAATCTTTGCCTGACTTCCTTTCTTCTGCTATGTGATAATAAGAAATATCATGTTACCAAAAAAGGCACCGAACTTAGACCAGAAAATTATTAACCAGTTTTCGTAATTAATAAACTAAATAGTTTAATCCCCTAAGAAATAAAAATAACCTATTTAAATGAGGCTAGGCCAGTGCCTGTATTATGGATGTAAATATCTAACTGTATTATGAATTAATATCTAAAATGAATTATTTCATTTTATAGCAGACTTGTAGCATGTGACTTTTTCCTCACTGGCAAGTTGGTTTTGGTGTGTGGGACAAGGTTATTGCCCATACTTCTCTGCCTGCATGTCATCACCTACACACACTCTACTGTATCAGTAGATGCAGTAGATGGTGCACATGCTGTTGGTACCGTAATACTTTTCCAGAGTTGTCTCTGTCTTTGCTTAGAAAATACATTATTGCACAAGTGGTCATTGAAATGATATTCATTTAAATTGGTAATATAACTATTTGTGTCAGTATCTGTGTCCTCCTTTGAAGTGAATTAATTATATAGGCATAATAATGGTCTACCACTCTTGTATTTTCTACTCTTATTCTCTAAGTAAGAATTTTAAAGTGTAGATAAAATAGGGACACGTAAGAAAATTCTCACTGTTGTCCATCAATAAAATAATGACAATAATTAAAACACTGAGGACACAAATGTCCTATCTTTGAAATGAAACCTGTTTTTCCATCCTAATTGTAATTGCTGAAAATGAATTGAAACAGTGCATCTGAACGTTGATACAGTGCAACGGAATGATTTGGTGTAAAACTTATCTTTCAAGAGCAAGAAAACCAGTTATCCAAGGGGAATAGGAAAGTAAATACTAGCCAAACTTATTTTGCTTTGGGATCAAAGCAATTTGAAATCTACGTGTAGCAGTTTCCTAGGCAAGTAGGGCAAAAGGAAAGGAATATATCTTTAAACTTCCAAGCCATAGTTATCTTTAAAAAAATGTAACCTTTCTTGGCAGGTTTAGATCCAGATAAGCATCTTGGAAAACCCCTGGATCAAATGGAACCTTATCTTGTAGAGGTAAGAGTTTATACAATTTCTCAAAATATAAGCATCTAAAAGAAGAAAAAAAATGAGGCCATGATACGATGGTTACAATATTAATTTTATTTTTGAAAAACTCAGATAACATTCATGATATAGTTTTGTGAAAAATTAAACTTCAAATGGATATAAAAATGTCTAAAATTAATTATGAAAATCATTACCAGCTTTTTTGGTCTGAGTAAAAAAGTAAGGCATACCAAAAGGAAACTGTCCTGTCAGATGGTTTCTTTTATTAAAATGGACATTGTGTGCTATATAAAAAGTACTATACTTTGAAAGTAGCTGATGGTCTCTGTGATCATATGCTTTTCAATCAGAAATGTGAGTAGGAACTTCCTTAAGATATTATCTAATCTAACCTCTTCTCTTTTACCAATTAGGAAATTAATTTGCAGAGTAGCAAAAAAAAAAATTATTTTAAGGTTTCAGGTAACAACTCTTAAACCATATCATTGTCAAATCCTAAATGTGTTCTAAACTTTAAAGAAAGATTTATTTTCATTCTTTTCTATTAACTATGTATTATATTTTATGAGAGTTTGGGGGCAAATGTTATTAATATGGCAATAATATATATAATTGTTAGAGTATTTTATCTCACAATTATGATGGAAAAAAAGAAAATTACCCTACTTTATGAAAGAACAAAACTCCTCTAATAAGTTACCATTTTCCTCTCTGGTGTTCTTAATTTATCAATATTGTTTCTGGACATTGTTAATACAATTGCCACGCTATGTTGGCAGTTACCTTCTTTACTAACTTTGTGAATTTCACATTTTCTTTCAATTATTTGCATTTGATTTTTTTATCATTTACCAATATGTACCAAATGCTTAGAAATCCCTGAAACATTAATTTTTTTCATTAAGCATTAATAAGTATCTAAATATGTGCGAGGCAAATAGTAAAGATCAAAATAAAAATGAAGTGAGCATATATTTGCAACAAATTACATTTAATTTCTAGATAATTTGTTGTCACTTATTTAAGTGGAGCTAATGGACATGGTTGCTTTTTATACTACCCGGATGGGACTCTTCTCGCAGCGGCTGCAGCTTCTCACAACTTGATGTCTTTGTTTACATCTCTTTTCTACCATCAGACTGAATGTTGCCTCTGAAAAAAGCAATGTAGATAAATAATGAAATTAAATTTATGCGGGTGAAATAAAGAGAACTCAGAAATGAGAGACCGGGGCTTTGGCAAAAAAGCTTTTTGTAAGCTGCTCCATAAATCTCAAGTTGCGAGTTCAGGTTTCAAGCATGTAGAGGTTCTTTGCAGCACAGGCAAGTAAGGCTTTGGGATTGCAGTCTTTGCAAACACTCATCCCCGCCTGCATCTTCCTCCTCTTTCCCTTTATTGTGTCCTTCACATTGTAGTGACACATGCCACCATATCTCCCATTCTTGATTCCCTTCCTCCACTCTATTATGGCTTTAGCTACTTCTCTTCTTCGGTTCCAAAAGAGAAATTTCAGAAGTGTTCTCTATTTTTGTGGTCAGTGCTTCTCCACATCCCAGATGCCTCACGTACCTGGAGTCTGTCTTCCCCTTCCACCTCCAAATGGATACAGCTCTGACCAAGATCGACCACGATCTCTATTTTACCAAACCCAACCAAACGCTTCTTAGCCCTTATCTGACAGCTAGCGACACTCGTTAAAATGCCCCCATCAACATCTGTGATGCCACATTCTCCTAGTGTTTCTCCTTTTGTTCTGGTCTTAGTCTCTTTATCAGTTCCTGGTCTAGGTTTCATTTTCACTCTATCACCTTTTTCTGGATTTAATCAGTCACTCACATGGCTTTAATAACTACCTATATTCTGATCCCAAATCTTTCTAGCCCAGATTTCTTTGCAAAGCTCTAGTGCCCGGAGGCACTGCAAATTAATTCTCCACAAACTTGCTGGTGGACTTTATAGCCCTCACTTTTTGCCATTCATTTTGTCTCCATCTTAGTTCAGTGCCTGTCACACGTCAGGCCTACAGTATTACTGACAACCCCCAAATTTGCTTCTACTCTCCATTTTATTTCCCAAAGAATGCATTTTGCTCAGTGCCTGAAGATAACTGTTCTAATATATCCTAATGTAATTGTGTCACTCACTCATTTCAAAACTGTAAGTCCCCATTGCTCACTGTCTAAAATCCAGATTCTTTATTCCTTTCCCTTACTTGCTCTTGCCAACCCATTAGCATGATCTTGTCTGTTCCATCTCCAGAATATCTTCTAAACCCAAGCCGTTCTCACATCTCTGTTGCTACCACCATCTACCACCATAATTCTCTCTTATCCTCTCTTGTCCGGAATACTTCATCAACCCTGAAGTGGTCTACTTACTTCCACCACTGCCCTGCTATGATCCATTATTCATACAGATGCCAGAGTAATGTTTTTAATGTGTAAATCAAATCATTTGTCTGCTTTGTTTAAAATTTAAATAGTTTCTCATTACAATTAGAATAACATCAAATTCCTATGAAATTACAACCTGTAAAACCATATATGATCTGCATCCACTCGATCTTTTTGGGCTCATTTTCTACCAGTCTCCATATCACTCACCAAGACAAAGCCACGGATGCCTCCTTATTACTTAAACACATTTATTCACCCTTTTTCTCCTTAGAACTTTGCTCTGCCTGAAATTTTTTTTTCCTCAGACCTCATGGCTAATGCTTTTTCATAATTTAAGTGACAGCTCAAATGCTACCTCCTCAGAAAAGCTTTCCCTGACTACCCCAGCTGACATAGATCTCTACAAATTATTATGTTTATCTGTTCACATCTCTATTATGTGTTGCACCCTCACCCACCCCACTAGAGCCTAAGTTCCAGTAATCTTACCAAGGATTTGGCAAAGGCATTAGTTCTTTGATTCTTTCATTCAGTTGTGTGTTCATCTATCTGTGTGTCCATTCATTTGTCTCCTCTGTAAGTTACTTAGCATTTATTGAGAACCTGTTATGTGGCAGATGCTGTGGTGAGCACCAAATAATCTTAAAGGGTTTTTTTCCTTAAGAAAAAACAGTCTGCCACCATTACTTTCAGACCTTAGGGTGAAGTTTATTGCGACCTTGTTACAATGTATATACACTTTTCCCACCATAAGAAATCTCAGTTTGGAAGGACCAGGAGTCTCATCTTTAAACAAGCACAAAGTAATTCTAACACAGTGATCACTTATATCATCTTCTAGTTCTCCAATACCAACAGCACCCTTCAGGCCCTATCTTTCTAGATTTCTCTGAAAGAACGTTAGCCTTCTTGAAACTGTTGTCATCCATTAGCTTCTACTCCTTCACTGCTGACGGCTTTCTGAATATTTATAAGTGGTTGTCCCATCCATAGCCTTCCTCCTGTGGTGATAGTAAATACCCCTCAGGATTTCAACTACCAATTTTATTCTTATGAGAATTAAGACTATTCCTCCACCATCTTTTTATGCTCTAGACATCTGTATTCAGCTGGACACCTTTCTCTCTTAGATGGACTCAAGCACTTCAGTCTCACTCGTGCAGAACTGAACATTTCTTTGGTGACATATCTGTGCCATTTTTATGTGTTCTGACTGCGAAAGGTTTTGTTGTCTACTCAGTTTCCCCAGACCAATAAAAAGCAAATTGTAATAAATAATTTCATAGACTCCATTATTCATAAATAAGGCCCTAGCTTCTTTTAATTCTACCTTCTTAACGTCTTTTCTGCCCCTTTAATCCCACTGTCACTGTCACTGCATTAGGATTATTGCAATCTTCTAGCTCAGGTCTCTCCTCCTCACCTTACCCCTTGCCAATCCATTGTCCACAGGACTGTCATCATCGTACATGTGAAGTTTAAATCTGATCATATTACACTTTGCTTATAAACCTTTACATTGTTCCATATTGCCTCAAAATAAAATTTAACACCTTGACACATCCCAATGTGTCCTTGAGGAAAATGAGGCCTGTAAAGATAGGCAGTGTCCACATCCACCCTGTCCTTCATGAGTTTGGAACTGTTGATGGTATCCCTAAAGTGCTTCTTTGTTCCTCTGTCTTCTACTCCCCTTCTCTGCATGCTTTCTCTCTCGTTTTTTTTCAAAGTTTATTTATTTTGAGAGAAAAGGAGTGCACATATGCACATGGGCAGGACAGGTGCAGAGAGAGAGAGAGAGATGAGAGAATTCCAAGCAGGCTCCACGCTTCTAGCACAGAGCCCTACACAGGCTCCACATGGAGCTTGAACCCATGAACCGTGAGATCATGACCTGAGCCGAAGCCAAAAGTAGGACAGATGCTCCACTGACTCAGCTACCCAGTTACCCCATATTTCTCCCTCACTCAACTAAATCCAATCTATTCTTAAAGTCGAAACTTCATACTCATGCTTAAATAAGCCTCCTGTGAGCTGCCATTTTCTTCTTTGACTCCCAGTATGTAGACTTCTCATGCTATATATTTTTCCTATTGTTTATTATAACATTAAAACATGTAATGTATAAAAGATAAATTCAAACACTATCAAAAAATGAAAAATCTTCTGAGACTCCAAGCCCCCCAGGTTTTCTGACCCTTCCCAGAGCAACCAGTCTTCTCTATTCTAATGTAGCTCCTCAAAAATGTTTTTTGCATATGTAAATACATATGCATGTGTTTATTCATTTTTACCTAAATTGGAGCATACTATGCACATTCTTCTCCATCTTCAATTTTAGTACCTAAAGACACATGTCTTTTGTTTCCACATAATTATGTGGATAATATATTGAACCTGTTGTTTATTTTTTTAACAATTTTTTAAATGTTTTATTTATTTTTGAGACAGAGCATGAGCAGGGAAGAGCAGAGAGAGAGAGGAAGACACAGAATCTAAAGCAGACTCCAGGCTCTGAGCTGTCAGCACAGAGCCTGATGCAGGGCTTGAATTCATGAACTGAGAGATCATGACCTGAGCTGAAGTTGGACGCTTAACCAACTGAGCCACCCAGGCATCCTAAGCCTATTGTTTTTGATGAACTTTATTTCTTAATGATTTCTTTCTTGCTTTCAAGTCTTTTGCTATTTTAAACAATGCTAGAATGAACATTACTGCACACATATTTTGGGGCATGTATGGGTTTATCTGTAGGATAAAGTCCTAGAATGGAAATACTGGGTCAGAATGTATATATGATTTTAATTGTAATAGACATTGAAGACATCCATTTTCAGCTCTGGTGGAATAACTTACATCAGACCGACTCTCCCAGTTAAAAAAAATTAAAATAGTTATATGTTCACTTTAGCCACTCTGACTGGTGTGAGATGGTATCTCAGTGTGAGGGCTGAAGAGGGAGGGGGAAGGGGAAGGGGAGGTGATGGACATGTAGGAAGGCACTTGTGGGGAAGATCACTGGGTGTTATATGGAAACCAATTTGGTAATAAACTATTTTAAAAAATAAAAAAAGAATAGTTATATGAAATTAAAACAAAAATAATGTTGGAATGCATTAGAGAATTACCAAAAAAAAGAAAAAAAAGAAAATTTGAGGGATCATGATTCCAGGGAGTAGAGAATCTCGATTCCCCTCAAGACATTCTCTAATTCAAAAAATGGTACAGGGATAGAAAGAAGTTAAAGAGAAAACTCTAGCTGAGAAGCTGAGTAGAGCTTTCAGTAGCACTGGAGAGACACCAATTGGAATTCACAGCAAACCGAAGTGGAGTGGACCTGGTTGACCTTCCAGGTGTTCAGCCGGTCTCCTGAATGGGGTATAGCCTAGGGATAAAGGCAAACCAGAAATAGTGCAGCTCTTGCAAATACGTCTATCCCACTTTTAATCATACCAATCCTAGACTGAATTAAATTAACCTGTGCTACTACTCATATTGCTTATTTCCTCTTAAGAAAGATGACATTCACAGCCTCAGACTGTCTCTAAAGTATTTTACATACAGGTTTTAGCAAATTACCAAGCATATCAGATCTGATGTGAGAACTGAAACCAGAGAAACTGAGGAAAAAATACACACTGCAAACAATCTCAGAGAATTCATATCAAATTCTCAGATCTAGACTTTAAAATGACTGTGGCATTGGGTGAGAAGGTGAACTAGTTTAAGAGAAATTTAGAGTCTATATAAAAGAATCTGGAATTCTAGAACTTAAAAATACAATACCTGAAATTAAGAGCACAATGCATGGGCTTATCAGTAGGCTTGAGACAGTTGTGTAAAGACCTGGAAGATACGGTGATATGAAACATCCAGGCTGAAGCACAAAGAAAACAGGAGGAATAGTAAAGAAAAGAATATAAAAGATGTAAAGGAGAGAAGTGTGTCATACCTATAACTAGAGTTGCAGGAGTGGAACTGTAGGATTTAGCTGTCATTATTTTTGCTGATTTCTACAAGGAGCTTCTCAAAATGGTAAAAATTGCTCAAAAGGGAAGGATTTAATATTAATGGTTAATTACACATTTTTAGCAGGGATTATGTTTTCCTGTGGTTATAGGAAAATGCAAAACAACCTAGTGTCTTTTTCTCTGGCTCCTGCGTAGTCTACTGTGTGTACATGAGCTTTCCATGACGTGCTTACTAAATTTTTGCACCAATTTGTTATCAGTTTGTTTCTTACCTCATGCACAGCAGTTATCTGACACAACCCAGGTCTTAACCCAGATTTTTGGTTTTCTTATTTTTCCTTTCGTTTTTACTTATGCTCATAAAGGAGACTCAGTCAATTGCCCGATGTACCCAGAGCACAATGATTCTAATATAAATAAAAACAGCATGAATCATTTGTCAAACTTTATCTTCTTTCTGCATTTAGAGGGCACGGCTCTTTTCTTTTATTTGTTTTTTAAAGATGCATTTTCTAGGACTCTCTCTTCTCCGTCATTGCCTACGACAAATCAGATTTTAAGGAATCCCTGTATGTCCCTATCTTTTTATAATGTGAGTAACCTCATTACATGAGATAAAAATCAACCACATATTCATTTTTCAATTGTTGACACAACTCTCCTGAATAGTCAAGAAATTCAAAAAGAGAAAACAAAAATAAAAAGCGTTTGACCTTGTAGGAATGGGAGAAAAAGGGATTAAATAGAGAAACCCATTTTGTTCACCTGCCTCAGATCTCCTGAAACCTCTGTTATGTATCTTTTGTATAACGTGGGTGGACATGACTTGTAAAATGTAATAAGTGAATTCAGCTAATATGTTAGTTCTTTAATATATTTTTGTATCCAAGAGTTAATATTTATTAGTTAAGGGAATTTTTATATATTATAATGATTTTCCTTAAGGAAATTACTGTTTAATCATGAGAATTAGACAGCTTGAGGGCAGAAGTGGTCGAGAAAAGGTGGTACCTTTGGGAAAAGGTCCTTTTCATCGTTCATTCAGATTGCCTGGGGTAAGAGACAGTGTCAGACAGCAATCAGCAAGTTAACTCTATACCAAGGAGCCCAGCTGTGAATTCTGATTCTACTGCTGACCTCAAACATTGATCTCGTTACTCTCCCACATATAAAATGGAAGTAATAGCAATAGAATGGTATATAAGGTGCTTAGCTCAGTATCTGGCACATTCTAAATGCTCGATAAATGTTAGCAATATTTACTCTTATGAGTAAAATTTGCTATCACTGAAGAATTATTCTGAAATGTTTCTGCTTTACAATAAAAAAAAAAAAAACCAGAAACCTGGGTAGACACGATAGTTGGAGTAACATTTAAAACGCTCAAGAGATTGTTAACTGACATATAGCAACATGTAGATAACAATCCTAACAGAAAACTGGCAAAGGCTATGGGGAACCGCTATAAAGAAAAGAATATCTCAAAACCAAATACAGATATGAAGAGCTGGTCAAATAGATTTAGTAATCAGAGAAGTACAAATGAAAGCAATAGTAAGATGTTACCTTGTACCAATTTGGCAAAAATAAGAAAGCTGGATAATGCCAATTGTTGACGGGTAAGGTTTTACAGAACCTTAGGAATGTAGGTTGGTACTACCATTCTAGAAGGCAGTATTGCAGTTCCTACAATAAATATCCCCATCCTACCAGTCCACAAGGAGACATTCATGGAAGTAGTCTTTGCAGGGTAGTTTTTGATGGTGTTGGGGGTTCTTGGAGGTAATATGAATGTCCATTACCAGGAAAGCCATTAGTTAAAATGTGATGAGCACACATTATGAAATATAGGTCTGCAGTTAAAAAAATATCTTCAATGTGCATATAGTAGCAAGGTGTTGAATGCATACAAATAACATGGAAATGAATTAAAAATACAGGCACACAAAATAATAATACATTTGCAAAGACATAGACAACAGATACACATTAAATACTTCTAAATGTTTGCCTCTGATAAGGAAAAAATCTTGAATAAATTATACACATAAATGGCCACTTCATAAAGCAATGTAAAATACCTGCATATTGCTGAAAATTTGAGATATATTAACGTACAGAGAAGTAAATTAAAAGCATAGTTTTTCTGTCCTGTGATGCACACTGCTAACATTGTTGGTGCATTCTGAAATAGTTTTTTTCCTGAGAGTTCGTTTTTCATACAATTTCACATAATTAAATAGTTGTATGAATTTTATTTATATAATTAGGTTTAACTATACATATGGTCTGTCTCCCTTTTTCTTCTAGCATAATGTCATCTTTAATTTCCCACAGAATTAAATCTAATTTGAAAATACATTAATTAATAGCCATGTGGATTCCATCATATTTTATCCTACCTATGAATGTATTATGACAAATTTAATGAGTTACCTCTTGTTGGAAATATTTATTTCTAAATTATTATAAATAATGTTACTTATTTAAAAATAGTTATAAACAATATTAAAATTATCTTCCCTACTAAATCCTCATGTACATTTCTGATTATTATTTTCCTTAGATAAATTCCTAGGAATGTAATTTCTGGATCAAAAAATACAACTTTAAGGACTGAACATTTGTTATTCTAAATTAACTATTGAACAATTTTAGCTTGCTTCTTAAACTTCTGCAGGTTCCTAAAATTATCATCTGATAAGTGAACAAATGGATTCTAAAATTATTTTCTCCTTCGTGGGTTTTCTTCCCCCACGACTGTTTTCTCATTGTTCAAATAAGTAGATGAATTTTAATATAAAAATTGCATCAAATTTTAAAGGTTTAGAACTATCCCTTAAATGTTTGAGTATTCTTATTTTTGTGATATTTTACAGTGTTTGTCAAATGATTCTTCAACTTTTAGTACAGAAACAACTTTCTGAGACTTTCTCCCATTTCATCATCTCACTTTCATCTCCTACAGTTGATTATTTTGATATTTACCTCATCTCTAAATTACATGTTTGTATTACTACTTCATGACTCTCTTCAATTTTAGCATTATTTATTCACTTATCACTCTAACATTTGCAGAGTCAGCTGTCTCCCTTTGCCTACATCACATATGTAAACTTTTTGCCTTCTACTGTCTTCCCATATGGCTATTTTGCAAGTCTAGTTGACATTATGGTAACTGTGAAAACCCAATACATAGCTGAGTTAGGTAATAAACTCTGGCCAGAAACCTTTTCTGTACAACTTTTTATTTTTTCCCTTGAAATAATAATTGTCTTGTTCTTTCATTTATTTAGTATTCTACTCACCACTAATTCAATGCTGTACTCATTACAAGGTTTCTAATCTCTTACCTAGATGTTCAGGGGTATTGAATATTTTGTCAGGTTCCTTCCCTGAAGAAGTTTTCTCCAACGCCTTCTGACATGTGAGCTGGACCAGTTTCCTCCTATGCCTGTTGTAAGTCTGTCATCCCAATAACTCCCCATAGTCCTGGAGATCCCTTGACCCTTCCCCTGTCTTGGAGCCCTTGCTTCCTGGACACAACGTTTTTCTTTTTCTTTGTTTATTCTCACTTTTGTGAAGCATATTCTCTAGAAGATTTTAAGGAAAGGGTCCACAGAAGGTAAAACTTTGGAGACACTGTGTATATCCATAGATGTCTTCATTCTTTCCTCACTTTAGATGAGTTCTTTAGCTGGTCACAGAATTCTATTTTCAGAATATTTTTCCTTCTGGATCTTATTTCCTTGCATCTTAATATGCTGTCGAGAAGCCCAAAATCATTCTGATCCCTATTTATATGTGATCTTACTTATTCCACTCTCCATCTCTTCTCTGAGAGTATATATTTCTTTTGTTCCTAGAATTGTAAAATCTTATTTGCTGTGTCTTGAGTGAGTATGTTTTTATCCATTGTGCTGGGTTAGGTAGAATTTTTAGTTTGAATATTTCAGTTTGAGGAAATTTTCTTGAAGTATTTCATTGATGTTTATCTTCTTTCTGTTTTTGCCTTTTGGAATTCCTATTATTTAGATGATACTTAAATTTCTAACTTTTCTCTCCTGATTTTATTGAATTCATTTTTGCCCTTTCTAGAAGATTTTCTCAATTTTACCTTCAAACCTTTGAAACTGTGGCCCATGGGGTTAATGAAGTTGTAACTAGCAGAAAGTTTAACACTTTTATTTTTCTTCAGAAAACTATCCCCCTCGACCCAGATATTGTGTCTTTTTAGGCCCCACTAACAAATCCACTAGCTGTGTCTGCAGAAGCCAAGACTCAAGGTCAACTGAGATGGTTCCAGCCTATGAACAAGATGACCCTGCATTCCTTCCCTGAGATAAGGAGCCCCGGACCCCATCCAGGTTCCACTGGCCCTCAGTGCATGTCCATAGCTCCTTCTCCTTGCCCTCAGATAGCCTCCTGACTCAGGGCCTGACTTTTGCCTCATTCTGGTGTTCAGTCTCCACCCCACAGTGAACATTGGGATATATGTTACATATATCTCACATATACGTTTGCTCCATGTGCTTACTCCGTCTTCCCTCATGAATACTCATAATTTTCCCTGCCCTTTTCTTCCCTATGTATGTAATCCCAACCACTATGATTATAAGAAAACATATTCTCTCCCCCTGAAGGAAGGCAGATTTGAGGCGTGCCCTCCCATCTTGACTCCTCATTTGGCTGCCTCTCAGACAAGCCCTTCCTGCGCAGCATACCTGCCGTCTGTCTCAGTGATGGCTCTGCTGCACGTCAGGCAGACGGACTTGAATTTGGTTACACTTTCAACTGAGTTTTTCATATCCTATTATCAATTCCTAAAAGCTCATTTTTTGTTCCCTGAGTTTTCTATTTTAAAGTCTATAGTACTCTGTCCTTATTAGGATGAATCCTATTTTTATTGTTTTTCTCTCTTTTTGTTTCGCATTTTTTTCCTTTAATTTTCTTTTCCTCTACATAGTCTGTTTTCTCCATTGTTTCTGTTGGTCTCTAACTTTAATTTTAGAGAGGTTTCTGCTAATCTTTGGTGTTCTCTTCATACTTAAGAGTAAGGGCCTAAATTTTTTATTGTAAACACTAAATGTGTGGATAGGGCTTTATGACCTCAAACTTTATTATAAGAAAGTATGGCTAAGTCATTTAATCTAGGCCGTCTAGACTGCAGAAGGAAAAAAGGATTCTCCATTCTCCTCTCCTTAAGTAAAGGCATGCGGCAATTTGTTTTGTTTTGTTTTGATTTGATTTGTTTTGTTTTGTTTTCCTGGGAGTTAAGCAGGAGTAAATGACTAGCAGTCTCAGAATCGTATGTGCATACGTTAACTGGTTCCATTTTATTATAGTTCCTCTTCTCTCGGCTGTGTCTCATTTCTCTGACGCCAGTTCCTCTGTTTTCATCACCGTCTGCAGAGAATAAACTTCCAGGGTTCTGCCAGCGTGGAGGAAAGGCAGTTGCCAGCCTAGAGGGAAGGAATTTAGGGATCTGACTGCTTGTTAAACAGACTGCCAATCAATCCGTATTTTGGGGCACTTTTCATTTCTCCTTCACTTCTAGAGGTACCTGGTGCTGCCAACTCCTTACTCTGTATTAAAGGAAAGAGCTGTTCTGCTGTGCAGACTGAGTTGGTCCTCTGCCCTCTTCACTGGTGACCTAGGACTCTGTTCTTCATTCTGCTAAATTGGTTGATTCTATCATTTCCTGTCTTCTGTTCCCTATCTTTTTCAGTTTATTCCTTGCTTTAAAATACATTCTGGCGAGGTTTAGAAAGGAGGGAGAGTAGATACAGGGATTCAGTCTACCATCTTTACTAGCAGCAACTGGTCTTTAATCACGAAATTTCTTAAGATCATCTAGATAGAAGTTGTCTGCTACATGGAAACGTGGAGCCATATAAAAAAAGTGTGAGTTCACAGGTTTGGTTGCTTCCTCCATGATTGTTCACATAGAATTGAGGAATCTGAATTCTTGCCTTGAGTCAAAGGTAAGCAGATATGTATTGACATTTAAGGAGTATACCACTCTGCTAGGTATTGAACTAAACCAGGATAAGTTGAATGCAGGCTTCAAGCTTAAAAATCTGTTTCAAGTTCTGTTCTGTAGGAGTTAACTTGTCTTCTTCCTGGGCTTGAAAAAAGTACAGTTTGCAATCCAGGCTACCTATCACTTGAATAAAAAGAAAAAGAAAGGCACCTGGGTGGCTCTGTTAGTTGAACATCCGACTTCAGCTTAGGTCATGATCTCACTGCTCGTGAGTTCGAGCCCCGTGTTGGACTCTGTGCTGACAGCTCTGAACCTAGAGCCTGCTTCAAATTCTGTGTCTCCCTCTCTCTGCCCCTCCCTTGCTCCTGCTCTGTCTGTCTGTCTCTCTCTCTCAAAAATAAATAAAACATTAAAAAAAAAAGAAAAAGAATTTCACCAAAGTTGATTTAGGAGAGACAATTTTAATTAAGCCTTGTTCCCTCCAATGCCAACTTTATGGAAAAGAATACTGACTGATCTTGAAAGTAAAAATGAGGCAGAATATCTTTGACAAGAGATTTTTAATTTTGAACATAACAGAAGGATATGTGAAACTTTATGGTCGTGATGTTCACTATGATTGGAAAAAACTACAAGATGTGTTAAAATTTACTCTAAGAAAGTAAAAAATATCTGCCATAGACGTTCAAAGAAAAAAAATTAAATGTTGAGAGTATTGTAACTTCAGAGGTAAACTAACACTCATACTGGCCTTACAAGATGGATAGCATTTTTGACTGGCTGGATTATTTAGAGTATATTTTGAGTAGTAGGAGAGGACATTGAAAAAAGCAGACTGAAAGAGATTTTGAATACTGAAAATAGGATTTAGTTATTTGAACAATGAGAAATAACTGAAAGTTTTAGAGGAAGGCAGTAAAATTCTTAAAAGTGTACTTTAAGGAATTTGACCAGGCAGTAATGTCCATTGATTGTTGTATTTAAAGAGAAGGGGTGAAGGTTGTCCTTCATAGTTATTGGCTCTTTCAATATGTGACTTTGAACTTATTTTTCACATTTCTCTTAATGTGTTTCATAGGTGAACTCTTAATTGCCAGTGTCATCTTGTAATAGAATTGAATAATAAGTATTTGTAAGGACTTTTTATATGACCAGTCTATGCTAATTACTTTAAGGGATACAAAATAAGTAAATGATTTGGTAGTTTAAAAATTTTTTTTAATGTTTATTTATTTTTGAAAGGGAGAGAGACAGAATGTGAGCAGGGGAGGGGCAAAGGGAAAGGGAGACACAGAATCTGAAGCAGGCTCCTGGCTCTGAGCAGTCAGCACAGAGCCCGACGCTGGGCTCGAACTCACAAACTGTGAGATCATGACCTGAACCGAAGTCAGATGCTCAACCAGCTGAGCCACATAGGTGCCCCAATGATTTGGTGTTTTTCATGAATTATAGGGCTGATGGGGGAGGGGGAGAAGGGAAGGGGATTGATAGGTATGGAGGAGGGCACTTGTGGGGAGAACACTGGGTGTTATATGGAAACCAACTTGAAAATAAACTATAAGAAAAAAGATAAAAGTAAAATAAAAAGTCTAGAAACCTGGATAAGATAAAGCCAGATAAATTGGTATTTACTATAAATGTAATTGGAAGCTAAAAAATGGAAGATGGTTGCATGACCTGGAGTAGCTGAAAATGATATCATTAAAGGGTTAGCACTTAAACTGCTTTGAAGGATGGATAAAATTTCCATGGGTGGTGGCAACAAGTTGAGCCAATATGAATGAAGATTTCTTGGCAAGAAGACATGCAGAAACAATGAGGCACTTGGTTTAAATGGAACTAAGAGCTGGTGTTTGTAGGTTCATAAGAAACAGGTGAGGTGGAAATTTACAACCCCAACACAAAGGGCCTTGATCAACGGCCAGGCAATTTGGGGATAAGAAATAACAAGATGTAGAAGGTACATCAGCAGGGATTTATTTTATTAAGAGATATCATCAGAAATTTAGTCTGGCAATAGTATTTATGGATTTGGGATGAGAGGAAATTAGGAATGAAAAAGAGTCTAAGATGCTGTTACAGGTAACAGTGTGAAGGGTTGGAGTAGGATGCCTACTGACAGTAAGGATCAAGAGCTAGGATAAAATTGAAAGAAAGATTCTGATGGAAGAATAGAAAAGAAATAGGCATCAAACTGCCAGCAGTCAAAAGGAAAGAATTAAAGATTAGTCCACACATAATGACTGGAGAGACTGGAAACACAGATTTTTGCAGAGAATAGGGTTAACAAAGGACATGATAAGCTTGGTCTTAAACCTACTGAGTTTCTAATTATAACATATAAACCAATGACATTTTTTTAAACTATGAGATTGGAGCACAATTGAGATGTTCAGTCAAAACACTAAAGTTCATTTATCAGCATATTTTAGAGTCAGTATACAGCTTCAAGTTCTGGTTTTATTTGGTTCTAAGTTCCATAAACTTTGCAAATCAAGTTAGTTCTCCCCACTCGAAAAGGGAAAAAATAAAATTTGTAGGCATTTTTAGGGAGTATATATTATGTGCTGGACAGTACCTTAGGTAGGCTTTTTTTTCATTTGGTTTTATTTTTGAAAACAGCTCTTCTATGAGATAGGTACCATTGTCATCCCCACCTTATAGATCAGCAGTCTCAGGCTCAGAGAGCTGGCATGACCTAAGATTGTACAGCTAGAAAGTGACCGAGCCAGGGTTTAAACCAAGGATAGTGTCTCCAGCACTACTGCTTTTAACCAGGTGTGCAGCCAGGCTCCCATTGCGCCTCGCTACAAATATATGCTTTACTTACTTTTCTAGTAAAGTTGTGTATGTACTAAGTGCTTACTAAGTGCCATCCTCTGTGCTAACCGCTCTTTATGCATTATTGTATTTGATCAACTAATCTGAGATTGTGACCATTGATGTTTACATTTTACAGATGAGGGGTCATTCAGAGGGTGAGTAGCTTTTCCCATAGTCCCACAGCTGGAGAAAGTAGCAGATGTTGAATATGTGCCTAAATCTGCTGATTTCAGAATCCATGCTCTTTTTTATTCTTAAAATCATTCTGAGAATTGAGTAATTACATCATTTTCTTAACTTTAAGGCATAAAACATATGGTCTTTAATTAACAGTGATAGTGTTGGTTTTAGCAGCAGCAGAATAGCATAAAGGTGATGGTTGAAGCCTTGGAGTATATGGGCTATCCAAGGAAATAAGCTGATCGAGAGGAATATATTACAGAGAATCACAAGGGATATTTATGATTTAGGAGGAGCAAGGAGAGGAGTCAGAGAAGCTTAACAATAGCTTAGGAAACATGATAACATGAAACCTGAGGAAGATGACCATGAAGATACGTGACATCATAGTATCATGCCACATAAAACTTGAAAAAGATAAGCTCATTGGAGTTTCCCAGCAAACGTTATTCATGCTCAGAGACCAATAAACACAACCACCATCCACCACTTTCCCAATGAAGAAAGCTGGCAATTTTCCTTAATTCTTTTTAACATTCCTCACTCCATTCAATTCCTCATGTACACAGCCTCCTAGCAATATCTCTCACAATACCTGTCGTGTCCTTTTTGTCCTCCCTGCTTTTTCCCAGTTCAGGAAACCTTCACCCCCTGGCTAGATTCCTCCAGCAATGTCTCAGTTATTTGTGCTTCCTGACTTACTTACCTCCAGCCCATTCTCCACTGCTAAATGTGATCAGCTTTTCCTGCTTACAACCTATCATGGGTTCTCACTGACCTTTGGACAACTTAGCATGACTGATAAAACCCCATAAGATCTGTCCTGTTTCTAGTCAGCCTCATCTCAGCCTCATCACCTAGTTATGACCCGCTGTCCATCCTTACTTCAGTTTCTAGGACCCATCATGTGCTCTGGGACTTAATATATGCTGTTCCCTTTGGAACAGTTTCTCCTTCTCTCCCCCACCTCACCCTCTCTCCCTTTATCCTTTCCTGGTTAAGTCATCCTTCAGATTTCACCTTAAGTTTTATTCTGAGAGGTTCCTTCTGGTTAGGTACTATATTCCCACAGCATCTCATGCATCCACAAAAGCAGTCACTACCTTTTACTGTAATTGCTTGTTTAAGTTTCTCTCTGTCTCTCTAGACAATAAGCTGTGTTATGCAGGGTTTATATGTCTGCTCCCATCATTACCCCCAGCACCTAAAACAATGCTAACCTATAGGAGATACTCAATAAATAATTCTTAAGTTCTGTGATTGATATATACAGCATGAAATTATTTTGTATGTTAAATATGTCATATATAAAATACAGTTTTAGCAGCTTTTATAAACCTCATGGTTTTCTGTAGGTGGTGAGAGGGATGAAATGTGATTTGATTTTACTTTGTTTTTCTTTCCAATTTTAAGATGACTAACAGATAAATGAAGCTGGCTTAAAAGAAGAAGAGTCTTGATTTAATGAGAAATTCTCACAATTATGTTTATTAGAATCTTATAAAGGAATAAAACTTAAACAGGGAAACCATATGCCCTTAACTTTTTTAGTTCAATAATCAGTAGCATTCGAATGGAATTGTTATGAGTATGAATATTCATCTATACACAAGTTACCAGAAAAAAATAGAAACATATAAGTAATTTCCTTTTTATCTACTAGGAATTCACTTTAAAATGTTCTGACCCTGAGGCCTTTTTATAATCCATGAAATGACCCAAGTCTACCACATCTGTTCAGAATGCTTTTTGAAAAGCTTATCCTAACAACAGTTAGATTGCAAACCAATGTTCACTTTCCCTAAGAGTTTTATCTAAAAGAGAACATAGGGGTGCCTGGGTGGCTCAGCTGGTTAAGCATCCGACTTGATTTTGGCTCAGGTCATGATCTCATGGTTCATGAGTTAAAGCCCCGGGTCAGGTGCCGCTCTGTCAGTGCAATGCCTGCTTAGGATTCTCTCTCCCCTGACCCTCGCTGCCCCTTCCCCACTCCCTCTCTCTCTCTCTCAAATTAAAAAAAAAAAAAAAAACTTTAAAAAATTAACGAGAACATAGCACAATTTAGATATACAGAAGCAACGAATATACTTTTTATGCAATGAAAATTATATTGTGTAATAAGTAAAGAAATGATCTTGTTCTGTTAGAAATAATTCAACTGGTTAGAAAACAGCAATATTTCTTTTCAACTGGTTAAGATTCTTTAGAACTTTTAATTTATCTATTGTATTAGCTTTATATCTTTGTATTCATACAAAGCTTGGGCCCAAACGGTAGATGTCTGGAAAAATAGCATGTGTGTTAACCTTACCCAATAGCCAGCTGGTCTAAATCTTTTTCTACATAACATTCCCCAAATGACTGAAAATGGGGCATGGACAGGGGGGTGGATGTCACATCACTGATTCAGTGGCTAATGAGAAAAGGAAAACATTGACTATCATGTATGAATTTTATTTACTGTTTCAGATTTCTAAAACTAGGGGATAAAAATCCTGCTTCTAAGGATAGAAAAAAAGAAATCAGTAACTTTCTCTGCCCTTTTACTTGGTAATTCCGATTAGGGGTAGCTTTGTCTCTGGTTCAGATTAGACCTATCAGTTCATGTCTTTTGGGCCCTTCTCTGGAAGCATGCATGGGTATCTGAACCATTGGGAGAGCACCCAATTGAGCCACTAAGTACGATGTGGTACACCGTGGGAAGGAACTAGGAGAGAGTCTAAGGAATTGAGAAACATAGGAAAAGTCACACATGAAAAATTTTAAATTCAAGAGGTACACAGTGATGCAGGGCAGAAATATATCATAGGATAGTCCCACTGACAGTAAAAAGGGCAATTCCTTTTAAGTTGAAGAGAAGAAAACTAGATGTTGGAGTTTATCACTTTATAGTTCATTTTATAAGACTTAGTATGTTTTTTTTCCTTTAGCCAGTCAAAATCCCTTTGAATTTTTATTTTATTTTACCTATTGTATTAGGTTTAAATCTTTATATCCATGCAAAGGATCAGATGAAATGGATGAAGCATTTATCAGTCAGTCTACAGAGTTTGCTTTTTGCTGAATAGGTAATAGTCAACCCCAAAAAAGTTTTAAGCAGATGAGGGCCACGGTGATATATTGTTAAGGGAAGTTAGTATGGTGACAATATGTAGGGTAGATTGAAGATGTGAAAACTAAGTTAGAAAACAAGAGAGGACTGTAATAGTTCAAGTGCGAAGTGATCATGAAGGATGTTAGACTGGAAGACACTGTCTCATTCATGGCCATGCCCCTAGCATATAGAATAGGATCTGACACTTTGTAAGTACTGAGTGAATCTTCATTGTTCAGTAAATTAATTCATGTAAAATATTTAAATTTAGGCTCTCTGGCAGAAGGAAAGGAAGGAATTAAGTTCTTCAGTTATTTCAAGTTTTCAGTGTGATTGAACCATTACAGAAATAGGGAATTGAGCAGGACGAGAAGGTATTGAGAAAAAAATCAAGACCGTTGTTTTATTGATGTTAAATTTAAAACAACAAGGCTCCCAAGTGAAATACTCAATAAGAATTTTGAAGGTTGCCTGGGTGGCTCAGTTGGTTAAGCATTCAAAGTTGGCTCAGGTCGAATGTGAGACAGGAAACCATCAAAATCCTCGAGGAGAAAGTAGGAAACAACCTCCTTGACCTCAAATGCAGCAATTTCCTACTCAACACATCCCCAAAGGCAAGGGAAATGAAAGCAAAACTGAACTCTTGGGACTTCATCAAGATAAAAAGCTTCTGCACTGCAAAGGAAACAATCAAGAAAACTAACAGGCAACGGACAGAATGGGAAAAGATAGTTGCAAATGACATATCAGATAAAGGGCTAGTATCCAAAATCCACAAGGAATTCACCAAACTCCACACCCAAAAAACAAATAACCCAGTGAAGAAATGGGCAGAAGACATAAACAGACACTTCTCCAAAGAGGACATCCAGATGGCCTACAGGCACATGAAACGATGCTCAACATCACTCATCATCAGGGAAACACAAATCAAAACCACACTGAGATACCACCTCACGCCAGTCAGAGTTGCTAAAATGAACAAATCAAGAGACTATAGATGCTGGCGAGGGTGTGGAGAGACGGGCACCCTCCTACACTGTGGGTGGGAATGTAAACAGGTGCAGCCGCTCTGGAAAACAGTGTGGAGGTTCCTCAAAAAACTATCCATAGAACTCCCTTATGACCCAGCAATAGCACTGCTAGGGATTTACCCAAGGGATACAAATGTGCTGATGCATAGGAGCACATGTACCCCAATGTTCATAGCAGCACTGTCAACAATAGCCAAAACATGGAAAGAGCCTAAATGTCCATCACATGATGAGTGAGTGGATCTAGAAGATGTGGTATATACATACATACATACATATAATGGAGTATTACATGGCAACGAGAAAGAATGAAATATGGCCATTTGTAGGAAAGTAGATGGAGCTTGAGGGTGTCATGCTAAGCAAAATAGGCAGAGAAAGACAGATATCATATGTTTGCACTCATAGGTCTAACAGGAGAACAGGAGAAACCTAATGGAGGACCAGGGGGAGGGGAAGAGGGAAAGAGAGTTGGGGAGAGAGAGGAACACAAAACTTGAGAGACTATTGAATACTGAAAAGGAACTGAGGGCTGAAGGGGGAGGGGGAGGGGGGGA
>PJEM01013556.1:24934-40344 GCA_004023845.1 Helogale parvula | reverse complement strand
TCCAAGGCCATGGGCATCATGAACTCGTTCGTCAACGACATCTTCGAGCGCATCGCGGGCGAGGCGTCGCGCCTGGCGCACTACAACAAGCGCTCGACCATCACGTCGCGGGAGATCCAGACGGCCGTGCGCCTGCTGCTGCCCGGCGAGCTGGCCAAGCACGCCGTGTCCGAGGGCACCAAGGCCGTCACCAAGTACAACAGCTCAAACTGAGTGTGCTGTTGAGGCTCTATCCAACCCAAAGGCTTTTTTCAGAGCACCTAAGTTTTGCCGAGCAAGAGCTGGTGCACTATGCTTATCATTCTAATCACCGTGTAGGTGACGGCGTCCCGAACCACGTTCTCCTCCAACCCCTTGAGCACCCCGCGAGTCTACTCATAGAGGAGGCAGGAGATGCCACTTGGCATCACTGCGCGCTGGGCAGCCCCCTGGTGGCGGGCTTGCTGATGCCCTGGATGTTGTTCGTGCAGCATGGTGGTGCTCAGCATCCCCCTTCCAGGTGCCTCCTCACCTTTGGTGTGTCTAGATCTGTCTGACGTTGCCCGGATAGACGGAAGCCTTAAGTACCAAAGTCAAAAACTGGAGCACTGAAGGTGAGGTGGGGCGGTGTGGGGTGGCGCCCGCCTTTTCCTTGAATCCTTAGGACCACATTGAAATCTAGATGAAGCAGGCTGGAAAGCCTGACAATTCCCCTTCTGCCTCCTTCCTTGAATCAAGGGTGGAGAAAGAGGGAGGGAGGTGCGGAAGCTTCCCTTGACATCTCCACCGCCGTCTTGGGGGAAGGTGAGGAAGTCTTGGCGGTGCCCTCGGCGGGGAACAGATGCGCAGGGGGTGTACAAAACCACCTTCTAGGCAGATGAAGTGGGGAAAGTGGGTATCACATTCAAGGAATCCGGAAACGCTGGTGGGGCTAACGTCTATGAGGGGAGGCAGAAGGGAGCATCCCTGGGCCTGAGCCATTAGTCTGACGAAATGTTACACCAAGGGCTTCGCTCTGTACTCTGCACGGGCTTTGTAAAATGGCAGGACTTCAGGATAAAACAACTAACTTCCTGAATTGTGAAGAGTGTATCAGGTAAGATTCTGGAATACGCAAAATCCTAGATGTCACTATAACAGTGAATGGTAATTTAAGTGAAGCAGGCTCCCAAAGTATTAAATTAGTCCACCATTTATAGGATTTCTTTACCAATGTAAAGGAAAGATTTCAAGCACAACGTTGTTGCCTTTGTAGCAAAGAAGCCAGTGGAAAGGCACTGCACACCACAGAGAGCAACGCCCGAGGGCTGTACAGCGCTGTCGAGTGTCCCGAGGACCTAGGACACCCCCTTACAAGTCCAATGACCCTCCTGTTTTTACCAATTGCAAACTACCGGGCAGCTTTAAACCCTGGCACAGAACTCCATGTGGGACGGCCACACGGTGTGCGCACACACGGCCTCACGGGGCAGGTTTGACTTGATATTTGACATGAAGAAATAGGAAAGAAGCTGCAAAGCATTTTATTTCATACAAGAGAATTGGGTCTTGTCTCCCACCATCCGGGAGGTCCTTCTTTCTAGCGCCCTTATTGGCCATTGGCCGCAAGCAGGGTACGCTTGGGGTTTTATTTTTTGTGTTTAGTATACACACAGCTCCATCCTCCTTCAGGCACGCTTTTTTTCCAAATTGGTTTCCTGTAACCTCACAATTTTCCTGTAAGAACCTACGCGTCCATCTGCCTCAGCACGAGTTAATAAGACAGGAGCTGTAACAAGGGGCCGAATAATCCGTGGAGCGTCAGACCACGTGTGGAACAGGAAAATCCTTAAGCACAGGAAAATCCTTAAGCATCACGCATTAAGGGAATGAGAAAAGTATACAGCTTGTTGCAAATCCCAGTTACAAGTCAGGCAAATCATTGGAAGCCAGTCATTTCAGCTCTGTGGGATCCAATCAGCCAGTGTCAAGAAAAGTAATTTATTTGATCATAAATTAGAAGCATCTGTTGTCTGAGACTCACTAGTCTAGCATTGAGGAGACACAGGCCTTAACACAGGAGGCTTTGGGATAGAAGTCCAATACTGCTGTTTAATGGCGTAACCCGAATGGGCCTGAGAAGACAACAGTGCGAGAAGAGCTACAAACAGTGTCGCTGGAGGAACTGTGGCTCCCCGAGTTTCAACACGGGCAATAGCCTCATCTGCCGGGGATTTTAATTGTCCTCATGGACAAGGAGTGGAGTCCCGTGTAGATCGGGCGAGTCGGCAGCGGCGATGGGGACAATCTTTCTGCAAGGAGAGCTCACTCATGGTCTGAGTGAGTGTCCTTATTATTTGAGAATCCTTAGGAGGCAGGGGGTTGAAGATTTGATGGTTCCTCTGCATTCTTTCCAGGGTCAGGGAAGTCGAAGGAGGAGTTAAAGTGCTCGACATAGTGTCCCAATAAATGATCTGGAATCCACGGGGGGCAGTCTGTGTCCCGTGGAGAGACACAAGCATGCCCTCGTCCCCAGGTCCGTACAACATCGGGTCCCTTCCACTGGCCAGAAAGTATATCTTTCCACCTTACTAAGGTCTTAGGTTTCTCTCAAGCTGGATTCCAATGCTTACACATTGGTACAGTTGGTAAGATCTATATTTACATTATTAATGACAAAGCATGGGAGAGAATGTGATGTGGAGAGCTATCCCTAAATTCCTCTTCTTGTAATTTTTGAAATTTGAGCCTTTAGTGTCTGATGTGTACTCTCAACAATTTCTTGTCCATGGGGATTGTAAGGAATTCCTGTGGTTGAAAAGTCTTGAAAGTTCAAGTAAACCTTTTAAAAGAGACAGAAGTGTAAGCTGGTGCATTCTTAGTTTCATAGATTTCAGAATGCCCAAATAGGAAAGGCTAAAGAAAAGATGTTGAACTACATCTTTGTAAACTTCTCCTGTCCGGGAAGAAGTGACAATGACATGAGAAAATGTATCAACGCATACATGAACATAACAAAGTTTTCCAAAGGATGGTATGAGGGGAACATCCATGTACCATAAATCGTAGGGTCTCAGACCTCTTGGGTTGACCCCAGAGCTTAGGGCTGGAAAATGAGTAGGGCATTGCTTACAAGAGTGGACACCTTCTTGAGCGGTTTCCCTAGAGATATTAAATTGGAGCCTGAGTGCAGAGGCATTTTGATGGTGTAATTGATAGCATAAATGGGCTTCTTCTAGAGGTGAAGAATCAGCCCTAGTAAACAAATGAGCCTGATGATTTCCTTGAGCTAAGGGGCCTGGCAAATTACTATGAGCTCTAGTGTGCCCAATGAAAAAAGACTGAGTAGGGAGGTGGATGAGCGTTTGTGAAGTTAGTGAAGCAGGGGAAAACTTGTGGATCGAAACTCGGGAAGAGAGGCTGTTTCAATGTGGAGAAACAATTCTGTTATATAACGTGAGTCAGTATGCAAGTTAAAAGGAACCTCAGTCAAATGGGCAAAAGCATAAATGACTGCCATTAATTGAGTTCGATGAGCATAAGTTTCCTTGATGACCTGAACACAGGAGTGACCATCAATAATAGTAACAGGCTTTCCATTAGAGGGACCATCTGTAAAAACTAACGTGGCTGGCTGGGGTAAGGACTCATACCTAGTGTTGTTTGGAAACATAAGGGGATGAATTTTGATAAAATAAAGAATTGGATTAGTAGGGAAGTGATAACCAATTTCTCCCATAATCCTTCGACAGAAATTTGCAAATCCTTGATGTTTTGCAATAAGGTGTTTAATTGGTCTCTAGTGTAAGGAACAAGTATAAGGGCCACATTGCAACCAAACAACTTTTTTAGGAGTAGCTGGGAGGTGAATGCATTCTAAGGGACCATCCTGCCAAAGACATCCAGTCGGGGTGTGTTTGGTGGGTGAAGGAATTTGAGACCAAGAGTTTTGATAATCCACCCTGGATAACGTGTGATGATTGATGGCCTCTTTGCCCTTACACAAGGCCTGTTCAGCTTCCTCTGTGAGACTCCGTGGAGATTTGGGATCAAGATCTCCTTGAAGGATGTCAAAAAGAGGCCTTAGATCTGAAGTAGGAACTTTTAGATAGAGCTGAGTCCAATTCTTGTCCCCTAAACATTTTCGAAAATCATTAAGGGAGACTAAATGGTCTTTTCTTACTTGTGAAGGCTGAGGGGTCAGTACTGGAGTGTTAAGTATCCTGCCCAAGTAAGTAAAGGGCTGTTCCTCTTGAATCTTCTCTGGGGCTCCTGTTACACCAAATCGCAGCAGGGAACCTACAGTTCTCATTAGGATTTCTGGCAGCACTGGTCAATCAGGGTCAGCCAAAAGTCTGTCATCCATAGAATGAATGAGTAGAGGCCATTGTAAGCCTGTCTGACTGGTTCAAGGGCCAGATTTACAAAATTTGGAGAAAGTGTAAGGCGATTTTTCATTCCCTGTCGTGAGACCTCCCATCGATACCTTGGATAAGGCTGCTTAAAGTTTTCAGAAGGCAGACTAAAGGCAAACCTCTGGCAATCCTCATGATAAAGGGAAATGTTGAAGAAGCAATCTTGTGAATCTATCACTGGAGAACCTTCTGGCACTGCCACAAGGGATGGGCTCCCTGGTTGCAAAGAGCCCATCCTCTCCATAGTACCATTCATTCACCTCATCTGGCAACCATCTCCATTTACCTGATTTTCTCCTACTAACAAAAATGGGAGGATTCCATGGAGTAGTGGAACACTCGGTAGGTCCTTTCTTAAGCTGTTCTAGGTGTCTTGCTGCTGCTATTTCTTCAGAAGTGAAGGGCCATTGTTCTACCCAAAGAGGAGCATCTGACTTCCAGATTGTTGGGTCAGCAGCAAAAGGAGCAATGGCCCCTTCTACAAATCTGGATAGCCAATCTCTTTTCTGTCCAATTTTGAGTTTTATATTCACGGGAGTTATTAGACCCTGTTGTGTCTTGTCTAAACTTTTGTAGAGATGAAGCCCCTCTTTTAACATCTGACTAGCGATCTAGTCACCTGGGGTGTAAAGTAACACTCCCATTTGGGATAAAATTTCTTGTCCTCATGAAGAAAAAGAGTTGGAAAGAGTAACATAAGGACAAAAAGTTCCTGAATTGTGTCCCTCATCTGACCATTTTAGAATTTGAGTGTTTTTTGCCACCTTAGAAGCCTCTCCTATACCCACAAGAGGAGCAGAAGCATTTAGAGTTGGCCATGCTGACGGCCAGTCTCTTCTTGCGATGCAGGGGACATCTGCCACGGTGTCTAGGAGTCCTTGAAAAGGGACTCCCTGAATCTGTAATACTTTAGTGGACCTGGAGGCCTTAATATCCTGTGTCCAAAAGGCCATATCGCTAGACCCAAAGCCGCATCCTCCTCTGGGGGCATTAGTGGCATCCTTTTCTATGTGATAATAAGGCAATAATAGTAACCGGGCAATTCTCTGATCCTTAAAAATATGCTATGTGAGAGGAGGAGGAGACACCAACCCCTTGATCTCTCCCTGATAATCAGCATCAACGACCCAAAGAATTATAGTGATGCCCTAAAGGGAGATGGAGCTCCGTCCCAATATTCGTCACACTACCCCTGAGGGCCGGGGCCCTTTATCCCGGTGGGAATAGTTACACGAGGTGAATCAGGCGTTAGTATCCTGCTGGTGGTGGAGCGGAGGTCCAGTCCTGCGCTGCCTGGCATTCTCCTGCAGAGCTTGGAGACAGATTGAGATTGGCGAACCGACTGGGAGGGCTGAGGGATGTTGCCCCAATGAGTGCTATGGCCGGGAGCTGGCTCCTCAATCTGTTCCCCTGGTCCTCAGATTTTTGGGGACTGGTCCCCAGTGGTTGGCCATTTTTGTGGAATTTCGATTTCCAATCTTTGGCCCAGTGAAAACCCTTTTGAACCGAGGGCATAGAGTTCTGGACACGTTGTTATTATTGATCACCTGAGGAACAGGTGTGCTTGGCAAAGAGGTAACTGCTTTTCCCTGCGGGCGATCTCTACCGAAATGTCCCACTCGCCCACAAGAATAGCAGTTAGACCTCGAAGAAGGTCTTTTGCTCTTTGTACATCCTGACTGCCCTAAGGACCTGACATATTAAGCGTCTGTGTCTTCCATTAAAGCTGCTGTGATAGCCACATCCTGGATAAAGGCTGGACTCACATCTTCAAATTGATTGACATGATCAGTTAAAGTGCCTGTTTTTCTCATAGGCCTAATAATGGAGTGACAGGCAGAAAGGGCATTTTCAAACGCTATTAGTTTAATGAGAATGTCCATGGCCTCATCATTAGTTACCACTCTAACAGCTTATACGAGTCTAGATGAAAATTCCTCAGAGCTTTCATCCGATCTTTGTCGGATTTCTCCCATGGTAGCAGCCCTGCCTGTTGCAACTGGCAAGGTTCTCCATGTGTGATAGTCACAATCAGTGACCTGTTGTAAGGTGTCCTGGAAAGATACATCTGAGTTTGAGCAGTGTCCAAATGGCCCTTGCCCAGAAGTTTATCAATAGCATTGCCTCTCCTATTCGTACTTTTATATACTGCTGCTCTTTTCCTAGCTAGCTCGTCATATTCTGCTTTCCATAGCAGATACTGGCCTCCGACAGGCATGCTTCTGCAACCTGAATCCGGTCCTAAGGCGTCATCCAACGGGACATCAGGGCCTCTAGCAACGTGAGTATAGGGTGCAGGTGGTGCATATTCAGCACAGGCAGTTTTTAGTTCCTTAACAGTGTTATAGGGAAGAGGTCCCCAAGAAGGGTCCTCATCAAATTCTCCCTTAAGAACAAGGGGGACGCAACGAAGAAAACCTTTATCTCCTCTTTTTCCCCCTCTCCAAGGGCAGCTCTGAGCCCTACCCCTTTTGAAAGTGGCATTGGAGGAAGGCGATCGGATGGAGGCAAAGTCCCTGTAGTCTGAACAGGGAAAGCCCAATTGTTTGATGTTAAATTAGAAATTTCGTAGTGGTGGAGTGGCGGACAGTCCCTGAGTCCACCTTGTTATCATTTGGTGGGGCTGTGGGCTTGAAGATTCCCAAAGTCTCTGTGGAGGGGTCTAGCGCCTTCTTTCTAAGGGTCAATAGAGAAAGAACTTCGACTGGTACCTTCTGAGGTCCTTGTGAAATATAACATTGTCTAACATCGTCCTCAACCTGATTCCAGATGTCTATGCTGACTGTTCTGTCCTCGTGGAACCAGGGGCACTGTTTTTGAACAGAATTTAAAAACTGAGCAATTGGTTGAGGGCATACCTTTATTATGTCTATTAAGAGTCTCCTTTCCTTAGACATTTTATTGCCCATACCGTCTCAAAAACTGTTCTTTACTTATCCACCAACTAACCATACTTATCTTATGTAGAGGGGTCTGCGGCACCCTATGATGGAATATTAAGCATCCCATCTAATGCAGTGGGAAAGACTTAGTTAAAAGAGAAGGGCTTTGCTTCAGGTCCCTGTTCAGGGGCCACTTGCCAGAGTCATGTTCTAGCTCTTCAAAGGGTCCCTGAAAAACGGAAGGTGTCTGGGAGAGAGGGATGAGAGAGCCTTGAGATTCCTTCTAATCACCAGGCAGACATCTCTACTTTGAGACTCAGCTTCATTTATGGTTAAGTGTATGGGGAACAACACAGAAGTGGCATTTGCTTTAGAAAATGATTTCTGATGACAACTTTCTTTGATATGTAAAAATGTCACAGAACACAGATTTGCAGAAAACTACTATATAGCCTTTATTAATAGTGATTGATGTATATGATTTAGATGCTTATCATACAAAAAAAGAAGATATCCTTAGCATTCAAATACAAGACAATGTTTTCAGCATAGCAAAGGCAGAAGTTAGGTCTTAGTGAGGGGATCATTAGCCTGTCTACTTAACGGGAAGTATAAGAAAAACAGGATTCTCAGGAAAGGAGATGTTTGCTCCCATAATCACAAAAGAAGAAGGTCCTACAGTAAGTTCCTTCACAGGCTGCAATCAGCATTGTAGGGCTAGAAGAAGGGGACAAGTTACTCTACATACCAATCAACAAGGTACCTAGGGGGTCAGTGCTGAAGCCAAAACATTGAGGGCTGATGAATATCAGTCATCCTCTGACAACAGGAGGCCTTGCAAACCGGCCTTAACCTCACAAGTCTTCTCAACTAGTGAGTTTAGAATGGCTCCTGACAACAAAGCACATATTGAAATTAATTATCACTTTGCAAAAACCCATCCACTAACTCTTCCGAACCAGAAAAGGACATATGTTGTCTATGTGTTTAACTTTCTATTATTCCCTACAAGTATGTTGGCGTAATGTCTCAACAGAGTGACGAATGTGCTGCTTTCTATTTTGATGTCTGTAATCTTATTGACATTTGATGTTCAATTGAATACGTCTGTAAATCTATCTTCCCAGTTACTTTCCTATATGCACTGCCTGCTGTTGGCTAAAGTGTAATTTAAAATGATGGTCTTTCCTCATTCATTACATGGCTAGGGTTTGCATCGAGAGTGCATTTTGAGACATTGATCAAACATTGAATTCTAGACAAAGGGGAGGCCACTTTCCTTCCATTTCAGTTTTGCTCCTATGTGATAACTACATTGTTAAGTACGTTGTGACGAGCAGGGAGAGCCTGCCACGTTGTTTACATTTCTGTGGTTACTCTCCACTAGGAATCCTCTGATGTCCAGTAAGGGCTGAGGGCCACTTACAGGCACTGACATTCTTTTAACAGTTTTCAGGTTTCTCTGTTAGATGAATTCTGTGATGTTTGGAAAGTTTTCATGGCCGGGGAAAGGCCTGGTCACATTCTTGACATTTGTAAGGTTTCTCTCCAATATGAATTCTGTGATGTTCAGTAAGGTGTGAGTGCTGGCTAAAGGACTTGCCGCCTCCTTGACATTTGTAAGGTTTCTATGCAGTATGCATTCTGAGATGTTCAGTAAGGACTGACCACTGGCTAAAGGACTTGCCACATTGTTCACAATTGTAAAGTTTCTCTCCAGTATGAATTCTCTGATGTCGAGTAAGGTGTGAGGGCTGGGGAAAGGCCATGTCACATTCTTGACATTTGTAAGGTTTCTCTCCAGTATGAATTCTGTGATGTCGAATAAGGTTTGAGTGCATGCGAAAGACCATGTCACATTCTTGACATTTGTAAGGTTTCTCTCCAGTATGAATTCTGTGATGTCGAATAAGGTTTGAGTGCACGCGAAAGACCATGTCACATTCTTGACATTTGTAAGGTTTCTCTCCAGTATGAATTCTCTGATGTTGATTTAGGCCTGAGTATCTTGTAAAGGCCTTGCCACATTGTTCACATGTGTAAGGTTTCTCTCCAGTATGAACTCTGTGATGTTTAGTAAGGTCTGAGTGCTGGCGAAAGTCCTTGCCACATTCTTGACATTTGTAGGGTTTATCTCCAGTATGAATTCTGTGATGTCGAGTTAGGCTTGAGGATCTTGTAAAGGCCTTGCCACATTGTTCACATGTGTAAGGTTTCTCTCCAGTATGAACTCTGTGATGTTCAATAAGGTGGGAGTGCTCGCGAAAGGCCTTGTCACATTCTTTACATTGGTAAGGTTTCTCTTCAGTGACAACCCTGTGATGATAAGTGACGTTGGATTTCCCTTTAACGGCATGGCTGCATTCTTGACATTGGTACTGTTTCTCTCCAATATAAATGCTGTGCTGTGTTCTAAGGTAGGAGTGACTCTTAAAGGCCTTGCCACATTGTTGACATTTGTCAAGTCTCTCTCTAATATGGATTTGCTCATGTCTTTTTGGTGATGAGCAGTCCTTAAAGGTTTGACCACACTCTTCACAGTCGTAGGACGTCTCTCCAGCATGCATTCGCTGATGTTGAGATAGTGTTGAGCGCCAATGAAAGACTAGGCCACAGTCCTTACAAGTGTACCTTTTCTTTCCAGTGCCAATTGTGTTATGTATATTTAGTCTTGGTGACTGACTAAATGTGTTTCCAGACTTATTACTTGTGGATGGCTTTTGTCTCACACAACTTGTCTGATGATCACCAACACTGGAGGACAGCTGCAGAGCGTTCTCACGTTCTCGATAAGGATTGTCTTCCAGACGTGTACTCCTCTGTTTGATACGTTTAGGTCTTTGAGACAAGACTTCCTCACCTTTATTACATTCAACATGGTTTTCTGGAAAATGAGGATGCAGACGTTTGTTAACGTTGGAGCCCTGGTTAAATTTCGCCTCAGATTCACTGCAAACAGCAATTCTATGTCCATTCAAAATCACCTCGTCATTTTGTTGGGTTGACCTCTTTCTGATGTGCCCCTCAAGCTGATGCCACTTAACACTTTCCTCTTCAGTTTTAAATCTATGATTCTCAGAAACATTTGAGTGAAAGGTCAGTCCAATCCCATTTTCGCATTGGGTCAAATACTTATTTTCAACATGAATGAGGTTACTTCCCTGATTTTCAAAATTTTCTCTCAACAAATGATTATGTGTCAAAATTTGATTTGAGTGTTTGGTTACTGAAACACCCGGCTTGACAGAAATAGCTAACTTGAAAGGGGAAGTTTTGCCAAATCCTTTGTACCGTTCACAACTTTGGGCAGTGAGATTCTTCTTATGAGCAGATGTCTCTGCTTGGATATGGCCATCAGGATATGTTTCATGCCCTTCACTCTCCCTATTGTTGACCCGTTCTATCATTAAATGAGAATTCTCAAGGGTACCATGTTCCCCGGTTGACACTTTTTGAAGAGGATGTTCTAAGCACGGCGTTGGCAGGAATCTCTCGGTGCGTTGCGAAGATACAGAAGATACAGCTGAAAGACACCAAATAACAGGAAAGTAACATCATCCCACTGACTACTCTCAGATGAATACACTGTAGAGCTCTATTATACAAACTTTAAAACAATCAAAAAACGTCAGCCAAAAGTTTGAGAAGGGATCATCAGACTTGCACCCTCCATGGACCCAAAACTTGCACACAACACACAGACCATATAGCCTAAAAGAAAATTCTGTAGTACTGTCGTGCTACAGTGCAAATCACGTTCCTATGCCTCAAATAATCAGGAAAAATATCACACAAAACCAAAATTACCACAGAAGGAACCTTAAACATACAACTGAAATCAACAAAATAGGATACAGTAAAGCTAAGACCATATCAAACACAGGAAGTATTGCCTTTCAGAAAAGATCAACAAAACTGATAGACCTTTCAATCAAGGAAGAATGAAAGACAAGAGACCAACTTTAGTTGCAGCAGTGCAGTGAAAGCAGACAGGTTATAACTGATCCTGCTGAAATAAAAACTGTGCTGTGTTCTAAGGTAGGAGTGCCTATTAAAGGCCTTGCCACATTGTTGACATTTGTCAAGTCTTTCTCTAATATGGATTTGCTCATGTCTTTTTGGCGATGAGCAGTCCTTAAAGGTTTGACCACACTCTTCACAGTTGTAGGACGTCTCTCCAGCATGCATTCGCTGATGTTGAGATAGTGTTGAGCGCCAATGAAAGACTAGGCCACAGTCCTTACAAGTGTACCTTTTCTGTATGGAAGAGGCAACAATGGATAATTATATGCTCACGAATTGACATCAACAGATGAGAACAAAATCAAAACATGGTACAGCCAACTATACTCCATCATGAAAAACTATCACTGCTGCCAACAACGAAGAAGATTGAAAAAGCAACTGAAAAGTAAACACAACAAACAAACAGAGAAAAAACAAACCAACTTCGATGAAGGAAAAGTCCTTTGTCTGATCATGTCACTGGATCATTGAAACACTTCAGGAAAAGTACTTTATATCTCTACAAGTATTCCCGAGGAGTGAAGAGAAGGGAATATATGAAAATACTCTCTGTGATACCAGCATTACTGGGTTACTAAATCAAAGGAACACACTCCTGTAAAAGAGGCCAGAAACTATAAAAAGTATCTCAGATCACAGATGACATGATCTACAGAAAACCCTAAAGAATCCTCACGTTTATTTTGTATTATTTTCGTCAGTGCTTGTATTATTTCTGCTATGTTTTTTACCATTTTCAATTTTTCTATCTTTATAGCTATACATGTTTCAGATAAGGAAAACATTCATATAAATATTATGACACCCAAAGGAACTAGAAAAGGAAGACAGCTGAAATTTAGTAGAGGAAGAAATAGCAAAGCAACATCTAAAATTATTTTATTTAGAAAGAAAAAAAAGACATGAATAAAACGGAAACCAGAATAAAAAATACCATAACATTGAAAGGAATGTCCAGTTTAGGAGAAGAGCAAAACTAAAAATCCTTCAACTACATATACAATGATATATTGTCAAGTTACAAACTAGGAAAGAAATCCACTGGGGTGCTTGGTTGCTCAGTTGCTTAAGCGTCTGACTTCAGATCAGGTCTTGATATCAGGCTTAGTGAGTTTGAGCCTTGCGCTGGGCTCTGTGCTCACAGCTCTGGGACTTGACCCTGCTTGGATTTCATGTCTCCCTCTCTCTCTGACCCTCCTCTGCTCATTGTCTCTCTCACAGAAAGAAACTTAAAAAAAATAAAGATTTCCACTTAATGCCTAAAAATGCACAAGTTGTTAGGATTAAAAGAGGACTCTTAAACCCAAGAATTCAGAAATCTTCTTAGACCTATAAGAAAAATGAAAGTTGAATTCAAAATAAAAAAATCTCTCGGCACAGAAAGGCCGAAGATCACATGCATTCGTTTTTCAATTCTGACATGTAAAAAAAATAATAACGAAAGATAATCTATTCAAAATCCTACAAATAGTGAAAGAGTGGAAACATACTCAAAAGTATTGTGTGATGGGGCACCTGGGTGGCTCAGTCAGTTAAGCCTTCCACTTTGGCTCAGGTCAGATCTCAAGTTCATGGGTTCGAGCTCCGTGTCAGGCTCGGTGCTGACAGCTCAGAGCCTGGAGACTGTTTCCAGTTCTGTGTCTCTTTCTCTCTCTGCCCCTCCCCCTCTCAAGCTCTGTCTCTCTCTGTATCAAAAATAAATAAAACATGAAAAAAAAAAGTATCCTGTGAGGCCAGAATTCCTCGGACACCAAGGAGAATGAACAACAACAACAAAAAAGTCTGGTTGTCTGAGGAGTCTTGCCACTTTAGCTTTCTTTTGACATCCAGTTGCATGCTATGTGTTTTCCCGTTTCCCCGTGGTCAGTCTGCAGGTGTCTTTATGTCTAAATGAGTCTCCTAAAGGCAGCAAATAGTTTTCTTTGTTTGTGTTTTCGCTATTGTTGTTGTTTCTTTTGCCATTTTGATACTCCTGAATATAAATATTTGTTTTCCTCTAGGAACATGGAAGATTTCTCCCACTATTTCTTGAAATAAATGTTCTGTTTTCTGTTCTCATTTTCTTCGGACACCCATAATAGAAATATGAATACATTTCATGGAGTCTCTGAGTTCCCTATGTCAGTACTATTGTACGATTCTTCTCCTGTCTCTTGCTTAGATTGATTATTTTTATTTGTATCTTCTTCTAGGTGACAAAGTCCTTCTTTTGTACTTCCAACCCACTGTTCACTGCTAAGCCTGTTTCCCCTATTTTTTTTTTTTTACTTAAAAAATAATACCTGTTTATTTATTGAGAGAGATACAGAGAGTGAAGGCAGAAGAGAGGGAGAGAAAATCCCTATCAGGCTACAGGCAGTCTCTACAGAGACCAGATTCGTGCTCCATCTTCTAAATTGTGACCTTATCACCTTGGGCAAAGTCAAGAATTAGGTGCTTCATCGACTAACCCACCCAGGTGCCCCTCAGTCTGTTCACTGCATTGTTCACCTCTGTTTGATGCTTTTTTAAGTGCTGTAGCTCCCTGGGATCATTCGCACTATTCTTTTCTCAACCCAGAGAGGATCCTTATGAGTGTTTGTTGCCTTAAATTCTCCACCAAGCATGTTACTAATAACTGTTTCACTTAAATGTCCCTTCGTGGCCATATCTTGTTCTTTGACTTTGGATAAATTTTTCCATCTTGGCGTTTTGTCTAAGACTCTGCCTTCCTCTGTATGTTAGAAGACGCAGTTAGGTCTCCTGCCAGATCATTTAAGCCAGTGGCCTGCAGATGCACTCTGTGACTGCTATGGACAGTGTAGGGTCCCTGGCCTAAACATGGTAAGTCATAACTAGGGGCGCTGTGGTCGCTTGTGAATCGACACCTGACATCAACTCCACCAGAACTGAGGTGCCGCAGAACCGTCTGGTCAGGTTTGTGGTGTGGGCAGCAGCTTGTATAGGTCTCCCGGGGCAGGGGCTGACCTTGCTGGGACTGAGGCAGGCTTCACAGACAAGGGCAGCGCCAACTGAGCACAGGAAGCTGGGGTCTTGGAGGAAGCAAGACAGATATCCTGTGTCCCTACTGAGCTACTTTCCTCGGGGCGCTCTGTGTTGATGCTGACAGGCATCAGAGAGAAGGAGCTCCAGCCAGGGCTTTAGTTCACCAGGCATGTCCGTGAATTTGGCCTGTCAGAAATTGCTTCTCGAGTAGTGACTGATCTCCCCCTCTGTGTATTCCAGTCAGATGACTTTGCCACACTGACTGACCCCAGGTCGTTGGCCTGCCTTCTTTCCAGAAGCAGCACAGTGGCCTCTTGGCTCTATCCCAGCCAAGCCTGAGGATCCTGAAAACTCCAGACTTCAAGACAGGCTAGGTTCTACTGCAAAGGAAACAATTAAAAAAAAAAAAAAAAGAACTAATAGGTAACCAACAGAATGGGAAAATATAGTGGTAAATGGCATATCCAATGGGCTAGTATCCAAAATCTACAAGAAAACTCACTAAACTCCATACCTGAAAAATGAATAATCCAGTGAAAAAAATGGGCAGAAGCCTTGAATAGACACTTCTCCGAGGAGGACATCCAGACGGCCAACAGACACATGAAATGATGCTCAGCATCACTCAGCATCAGGGAAATACAAATAAAAACCACACTGAGATCCACCTCACACCAGTCAGAGTGGCTACAATGAACAAATCAAGAGACTATAGATGCTGGTGAGGATGTGGAGAGACGGGCACCCTCCTACACTGCTGGTGGGAATGTAAACTGGTGCAGCCGCTCTGGAAAACAGTGTGGAGGTTCCTCAAAAAACTATCGATACGACTCCCCTATGACCCAGCAATAACATTGCTAGGGATCTACCCAAGGGATACAGAAGTGCTGATGCATAGGAGCACATGTACCCCAATGGTCATAGCGGCACTGTCAACAATAGCCAAATCATGGAAAGGGTCTAAATGTCCATCAACTGATGAATGGATCAAGAAGATGTGGTTTATCTATACAATGGAATACTACATGGCAGTGAGAAAAAAATGAAATCTGGCCATTTGTAGCAAAATGGATGGACCTGGAGGGAGTCATGCTAAGCGAAATAAGTCAGGCAGAGAAGGAAAGAAACCATATGTTTTCACTCA
>PJEM01013556.1:0-24834 GCA_004023845.1 Helogale parvula | reverse complement strand
CATGGGGGAAAAAGAGTATGGGGGAGGGAGTGAGGCAAACCATGAGAGACTTGGAATGCTGATAATGAACTGAGGGCTGAAGGGGGGGAGGGGGAGAGAGATGATGGTCACGGAGAGGGGTACTTGTGGGGAAGGGCACTGGGTGTTATATGGAAACCAACTTGGTATTAAACTATTTAAATAATAATAATAATAATGATAATGATAATAAAAGATAGGCTAGCTGCCAGAGCTCATGAAATTCTGCCCTTCCCGTTTTCCAAGCCAATGATTCTGGGGAAATGTTCTCCATAAGCATTCCCATGTGTGCTCCTGGGTCTTGTGACCTGCTCCCTGACCTCGGCTTTCTGTCCTCTGCAGCACCGCAATTCCTTTTTCCCGAAACCATGTCTTTAAACGTTCTGCCAACTTCAGTGTGTATGGCTTCTTCTTTCTCACAAGTTGGGGATTTTGTGCTGTCAGCGTTCAGGGGCATTTGTGGGATTTTTTGAACGATCTCTCAATTATCCAGATGTATTCATGAGAACTGAGGAGCCTAGGGTCCTGCTACTCCGCTGCCAATTTTCTCCCTTCTTAAGAATCCCTGTATGTAAAACTCATCCATAGTTTACATTTTTTTGGAGAATACAAACACAACACAATAATTAGCGTGTTTCTATACAAAAATACACTTACATTTGAACATAATGATTGAAGTAGAAACCGCGTTTAACACTATAAAATATTGTGCAAGAATCGAAAGGCAAAAATGGAAATACATCCATTTTCTTGGACTGGAATAGATCACACGGGAGCTGCCAACAGTGCTCAGTGTGCTCTGCTCACGTAATGATCTCCATCAGAGCCCAATGCCAGTTCTAGCAGGTATGTCAGTATCCATCCAGACGTTCCCTGGGAAGTCACAGGGTAATATATGCCCAGGATAATCCCAGAAATGAAGGGCACCTTGGTGGCAAACGCTTCTTAATGTGAAGCATCCTACTAAGCCATAGTTATCAGCATAACATCCTTCCGACATAAAGACAGGCATAGACTACTGGCCCAGGGATGCTGAGCTAGATGTGTATCTCACCAATGTTCCTGTGTATGACAATGAGCTGAAGATCCCATTAAATTCAGATTCTGACTTGGAGGTCTGAGTTTCCATATTTCTCTCAAGTTGCAAGTGACGCTAACATACTCAGTTCAAAGACATGCTTTTAACTTCTAAGAGAAAACAAAACATCCATAAAAATGGAAAGCAAGGAAAAGAAAAGTCACGAGGACTTTGAAGATAATGATTATTGTGGAAATGACAACTTGTAACCTCAAGAACTGCAGCTACTGTTCTTCAACATTAACTAAGCACCACACACCATTCTAACACTTTTCCATAAATTCTCCCATGAATCCATGTAACCAGTGAGAACTTTAGAACTGATTTACACTGGGGTGCCCGGGTGGCTCAGTCGGTTAAACATCCACCTTCAGCTCAAGTCATGATCTCACGGTTTGTGGGTTCGAGCACCCTGTCAGGCTTTGTGATGACAGCTCACAGCCTGGAGACTGCCTCGGCTTCTGTATCTCCCCTCCCTCGCTCATAATCTCTCTCTCTCTCATTCTCTCAAAAGAATAAATCAACGTTAAAAACATCTAGAATTGATTTTACCTTTTCACAGAATACCTTGGGAATACTGTCATAGCAGTGCAGCTCGAGTTTTGACCCAGATCGTCTGACTTGGAATTTGTCTACTGGAACACACAAACCACTATACAGAGGAAACCCTAAAAGACGGTTCCGAGCAGGTTTCAAAGTGAAAAAGGGAATACGAACATGACTGAAACACAGAACTCATTGACAAAAAGAGGAAAGTAAGGAAACAACACAAATTACGAAAATGACAAATCAAATAAACAAATAAATGTGATAGAGTTAAACTGTTTTGGTCATTGAAACCAAGAAATGTTTGCAGAGGTTACAGCACATACATCTATTTGTGACGGAAGGTTTTAGTGTCCTCCAAACACACTACAGAGACAACACTCACTTTGATAGAACTGACATAGCTATTGTTTGTGAATCCCCTAGCGTTTTCAAAGTTTTTGTTTCAGGGATCTTTTCTCCTGAATTATAGTTTACATATTTAAGACAGTTGAATGTATAGGATGCATATTTTTATTTTTCTAGAGCGACAGAGAAGTGATAAGGAACAGCACATATGTGACATGAGTATAGAATCAGACGGAATTTTCAGCAGCAAGGCCTGATTGACAATTTCCACTTTCTACACTAGTATCTACAGAAAACATAAGAGCGGGCTTTCATTTTCTGAAGAAACTAAAAACAGTATGACACACAGATGCAAATTTCCAGGGGTAAATGATGTGACGGATGCACATCTTTCAGTACATCCGCCCAAGGTATTTCATGTTACATGGGACAAAATATTAACCTAAAGTGGAGGAATCCTGCGGAGAGCACAGAGCGAATGAAGTACAGAGACCAGTCATGGTTCGGTGTTTTCAGGTCCCTAGCATTCCTGAGGGAACATATCAGAACTGCTGGGAAATACGTGCCCAGAGCACCAAGGAAGTAAATCACAATCTGAGAGTAAACATGATAATTTCTTGATAAGTCCCAGTCCCCCTGCTGACTGGTATCTCGTCTCATAGTCTTCTTTCAAGGATGATGTTCTTGTCTTCCTTCCTGAGAGTGCCCAGAGGAAGGTACCTCTCCATACAAATATGACTCATTCAGGAAGGTAGGAGAGAGACAGGCAGAGATTACTGAATGCCAGGGCTGAACCTACGGCTCCCTTACCGCATGTCTCTCTCAAGATTAACCAAAGAACAATAAAAACGTGAATCCTTTCGACGTAGCAGAAAAAGAGAAGGAAGAGGCTCACCTCAACAGATAGAAGCAAGTCTCCATGGTATCCAGCTTGAGTTCAGTCAAGGGCACTAAGTGTACTTACAAAATGAAGCAAAACCTCAAAAATATGTCTGTAATATGAAGCACACTGCCCCCTCTAGACTCACATGCAGAACGTAGGCCCCAGAACAAATTCCAGGCCTGCATCACAGAAGATGAACTGTTAGAGGGGATTCTTAAACATGGGGAAGAGGACAAAATAGGTGAGGCCAAGGCCCTTCTCTCTCTTCACTTTTCTGTCAAGATGCCTCCACCCTTGCATGGTGAACATGGTCAACCACGTTTTTTCCTCCTTCTTCTAGTCACCATGCCAAATGTATTCTTGGAAATAGGTGCCTCTTTGAATAAGTAATGCAGGTACAACGAATTCTGATTGCAGTGTTGAATTCTTAGCTTTGAGCCCTTGGATTTCATAGCTCTTGAAAATATCAAGTTTTCCCTGTCCTTCTAGTAATTCCTAAGGCTTCATGCTACAGGATCTCTTGTGTTTTCAAATCAGGTTTCCTGCCAAAATCTGCCTTTGCCTCAAAAGGGCATAGACATAAAATTTCATTGCACTTTCATGTTTTCTCAAAAGAATCCACATCGACAGAAAAGTCTTCAGAAGACGTGTGCCCATGAGTACAGGCACTTTAGGAGAGGAGAGATGAGAGAGAGCACATTGCAGGGTGAAAGACTTCAGAAGCTGTCACAGAAATGACTATTCTTCAAGCGTCTCCTAGGCTGCTCAGCCAGTGAGGAGGCCAGACTCCTCTAGAGGCTCCTATTCACTTTTTCACTCAGCTGGGCACACTCTCTTCCCTCCCATGTCCTACCTGTTCTCCAGCAATTTACCTTCACCTCCATTTTGATAACGGTAAATTTGCTTCCCTAAGTCTACATCTTACTATGAACACCTAGGATGAGCATGATTTGAAGAGTCGGTTACCTTTCCTTGTAGGCACCTTAAGAAAACAGTGTAACCTATATATGTATATGTGTATTGGTACCTAATTTGTGTTCTCTCTTTTCTCTTAAGGTATACCTGACATACAATGTTACATCAGATCAGATGTAAAGGTTGGTGATTAGACAACTCTATAGCATTAATTCACTTACCACAAGGGAGGTACCCCCTGTCACCATAAGGTGCTGTTATAATACCACTGAATGTACGCCCTGTGTTGCGTCCTGTATCAGCATGACGGACTAATTCCATACCCGGAAGCCTGTCCTTCCCTATCCTGTTTACCCATATTGCCCATGCTCCCTCCCCATTCCACTCTGCTGGTGTTTTTGCTTTTGTTGGTCCTACTCGCCAGCTGTAGAAAAGTAGACAGACCTAAAAGGTATAATGCTATGTGACATAAGTCAAAGAAAGATAATAATAATATGATATCATATATATGTACAAATCAATCACAAAACATGCAAAAACAAGAGGAGAAACAAACCCATCCCATGAGTATCTACTTTGTTTCGATAAAGTCAATGGATAATCTTGAGAACTCTAAAAATTGATTCTACACGTTCCATAATGTAACAAGGTGGTCTGTAATAATTTTCAAATTCTGGCTGAAGTTAGGATGTTTGCTCAAGACACAGAGAACACCATAGACGCCTAGATCGCTCTAACATCACTGCTCAGCCCCCAGCCCCAACACCTACAGGTAGAATCGGCACATACAGTGGATACAGGAGACCTGAGCACAGGAAACCCCAATATCTTAAGGAAAATCTAGCATATCTGCTGGAACCTTTGCTGATGGCACAGATATATATTTTTGTTTCCAAGAAACAACCCTGTCCTCTATTTAAGAACAAGATACTATCATTATATTAGAAAGCTTTTTTATACACAAACCTAAGTGGAATGATAGAATGAGAATTGTCAATGTTTCTTACTATGACAAATGAAAAAACGTAAAACCATGGAGAATAATCTCCTACGAATAGTTTCTAATCACATGACCATGATTTGGCTTGTGCCTAATTGTCTATGTTTCCACCACTTTGTAAGATACTCATGAAACAGACACAAGAAATGGGATAAAAACTGTAAGACTTACTTTGAGATGGTAACCAAGCAGCCATTTTGCTGTGGGTTGGAGAAAACCATGTGCACCGACGACCCCCACCCCCCACCTGCAGACCTGGAAGGTCCCTTGACAGTTTAAAAACAGCAAATTATGAAGCCCCAGCTTCCCATCACCCTGACAGAGGAGGCAACCTATTCCAGTCTTCCGACTCCCTGAAATGCCCTTATTTGATAATCTGCCATCCGAAGATCAAACCCGGAAGCCCCTCACCCATAAAAAACCCCATCCTTCCCCTACCAGATGCAAATTCCCAGACTCCCCACTCCCAGGGTCAGGGATCCTCACCCGGGAATCGCAGATCCCAATAAAGGCTTTCTTAGCTCCATAACTTGGTCTCTTTCTATCCTCTCCTCTCTGCCTCCATCTATTAAATCTTACAAAAACTATTCAATTCATGTCGTCAAATATTTTCCAAGGGTATGACTGGCATGATTCAATGCAGAAAATCAAGTGACCTGTAGCATTCCCTTCAGCAATGTCCCTGGCCTGGGTGGGGTGGGGGTGATCTTATGTTCAACCAGGTAAAGAAATCCTAATACACATGATGGTTTACCTTAAATTTCTGTGGTGAATCTTCCAAGGGAAATAACTGGGTGAAGAAAAACCTAAACTGTGAAAAAGCACATGATATACAACGACTGGAGATGATGAGAGGATTTTGTACTCTTTACCCAGGCAAAGGAGATCCTGGATCCCATGAAATCACAGCTCATGGCAATAAAAGTGGTGATAATGGAAAAACGGATAGGAATTCATAGGTGTTCTACAGGGTATATTAAAAAGAGCAACCCATGGGGCACCTGGTGGCTCAGTCGCCTAAGCCTCAGACTTTGGCTCAGGTCATGATCTCATGTTGCTGGGTTTGAGCCCCGGATCAGGCTCAGTGCTGACAGATTAATTATTTAATGTTTTATTTTTATTTTTGAGACAGAGAGAGACAGAGTATGAGCAGGGAGGGGCAGAGAGAGGGAAACACAGAATCAGGAGTAGGTTCTAGGCTCAAGCGTCTTAGAAATACAGCTGACCATTCAATAACATGGGTGACAGATGCCGACAAAAAGCACACTAGGAAACAACAAAACACAACACATAGGTTAAGACTTTAAATAGCAATTGAGAATTCTGTAGTGACTTCTTAAGTTTGTGGTGACTTTGTTCAATTTGCAGTTGTTAAGTAGAACTGCTGTGAATTATTTCGTGAACCAAGGTTCAATCAACAAAGAAGAAATCATTTACTACTCATGGACCATGTTGGAACATACACACTTTGCCATGAGGGGTAAGACAGCGAGGTCAAGGTTGAGTACAGGCAGAGGATGACAGGAACTGCGGCAGATGCTTTTTGGGGTGCATGGTAGGAGTACTTTGGATTGCCTGGGCTCAGTCTCAAATGCACAATTTGCAGCAAAAGGAGTGGAGCATGGCAGCTGCTCCCTGCAGGGGTCTTCTCTAAGAGATGTATGGGGGAAACACAGGAGAGTGGGCTTTCTTCTTCAAATGCTCATGGGGAATTCTTATCAGGAACTTCTATCTACTTGTAATGGTAAGGCTGTTGTCTAGTGAGTCTGCTATTGGGTGGAGCCAGAGTCAGTTCAAACTCCCTGCAGCAGCCTGGTTATACAGAATGGATTCCAAGACAGGGGCAGCAAGAAATTGTTCAGCCACACTCTCAATAATACTTCTGTATCATCCTGATTAAAAGCTCCTAAAGCCCCAGCACTTACAAAAAGGAAGCAAAGATATAATATGGAAACTTTGGGGGACAGAAGTTCAAATAATTTGAAGTTAAGGCCACTGGGAACAGATTATTTGTGAAATCACCCTACTGCCTAAACAATTACAAGTGACCCTTGAATAAAGCAGGGGTTCCATGTACCCATCTGTCACGCAGTTGACAATCTGTGTCAAAGTTTGACACCCCAATGTCATTTTATTTTTTTTAATTTGTAACTTTTAAAAAATATATTTCTTATTTATTTTTGAGAGACAGAGAGAGTGCGAGCAGGGGAGGGTCAGAGAGAGAGAGGGAGCCACAGAATCTGAAGGAGGTCCAGGCTGTGAACTAGCTGTCAGAACAGAGCCCGACCTGGCGCTCTAACCACAAACCATGAGATCTGACCTGAGTCGAAGCAGGACACTCAACCAACTGAGCCATCCAGGCGCCCCCCCCATGTCATTTTAATAACTACTGCTATAGTCAATTAATATATATGCTTGAGGGGTGCCTCAGTGGCTCAGTCAGTTGAGCGTTCGACTTCGGCTCAGGTCATGATCTCAGAGATTGTGGGTTTGAGCCCCGCGTCCGGCTCTGTACTGACAGCTGACTCAGAGCCTGGAGCCTCATTGAGAATCTGTACCTCCTTGTCTCTCTCTGACTCCCGCCCCCGCTCACGCTATCTTTCTCTGTCTCTCAAAATTAAATAAAATCATTAAAAAATATATGCTTGATATTTTATAGGTGTTTATTATGGTGTTCCTTATATCAAGGAAGTTCAAGATAGAAAATATTAAGAAAATCAAGAGGGAGAGTAAATACATTCACAGTCGTGTCCTATAAATAAATCGGTCTGTCAGTTGGACTCACACAGTTCAAACCCATGTTGTACAAGGGTCAAGGGTACTTTGGGTTCCTGTCTGTTCACCTGCAACCTTGATGACAATGGGGCAGGCTAAGGGTGGATTCGGATACCACTTCTCTCATATAAACCAGAGTTCACATACTAAAATCCACCCAGGCTTATTAATGGATATATATTCACTTCAAATGTACCCTTAAGAAACCACTGTAAAATCACTGTATGATCCTGGGTCACAATACATATTAGAATCTTTCAAGAACCATTCTTGTTCCTCTGATGGATGGATCTGTGAGTTGTACATTCCACACTGTTCAAACTAACGCTAATTACTGAGTCAAAGTAGACTGACAATACTCTTTCACCCTTTTACAGAAGAGTTAGCGATACGTTCCTCAGGTATCTGTAAAATCTCTTTTCAACTACTGACCTAATATCTTGAGTCATAACAAGTACTATTATGAAGATACACTCAGATATTTATGAGCTGCTACCGTATTTTTTCAAAACACGAATTGGCAAAACATGTCAATCCAGAATGTTTCTCTAGTTTCAATGCAAAGAATGATGCCCTGAAGAGCTCCTGGTGACGGATACTACTCTTCTATGTCAATCAGAAAAAGCATCCCCATGGAGTCCTCCTTCATATGTCGTGTAGAACACTGTCCTTAATCTTCCAAGGAGAAGTCCATATGCATGAAATTCTCATCATAAAAGAGCCCCTCATGTCTGTGAGACAACAACAATCAAATAATTTTGTATGACATAAGCAATAAAGCCATAGCAGAGAAGATTTAGGAGTAAAATTAATAATATATGTCATACCAAAAAAAAAAAACCTTAGATATGGTCAACAGGAAAAAAGAGAATAATTAGCCTTCTTCAGACATCCACTATCCCTTGATCCTTTCAAGCGTCTTACAAATACAGTTGACCATTCAAGAACATGGGTCCAAACAGAGTGTATCCAGTATACACAGAGTTTTAAAAAATATAATTCCAATGAACTACTGTAAATATGTGTGCATTATGGCTTCCATCATCCTTTGTTTTCTCAAGCTTACTTAATTATAACAATACCACTTATAACACAGACAACAAGCAAAACATGGGATGATTGACTGGTAATGACCTAGGTAAGGCTTCAGGTCAACAATAGGCTATTTCCATAGAAAAGCAGGTAGGGTTTTACGTTCTGGGGATTCAAGAGATCCCCACAGATTTTCAGGGGTGGAAGGGTTAGTGCCCCTTACGCCTACCCTGATGTAAATGATCTCGGTGACCAACTTTGGATTTTCCTCTAAATAAACACTCTGCTTTAGAATCATGCCTGAAAAGTGGTACTGACTCACTGCTTCCGGTTGCGCATTCTCTGATTTTGTTCAGATTTGCCTTTTCATTCTATAGTTTGCCAAATGTCAACATCTTACAAGTTTTTATCCTTTTCAAAGACTCTGGATTTTACTGAAGTATATATTAAAACCAAAACTCCTTTTTCCTTCATTACATTTCTAGGGTTTCTATCCATTGTGTTTTCTCTCGGGTTAAGTAACGGTTCAGTTCCAGGTAAAGCCTTTGCCAATATTCTTGGCATCTGTAAGTTATCTCCTCAGGACATATTATCTTGTGTTCAATGGTCTTCCTTACAAGCTAAACATTTCACCACGTCCTTTACATTTATGGGGTTTCATTCACCATGCTCTCATTGATGTTCAGAAAGTTTGTAGTTGGGCTTCACAACTTTGCCACATATACATGTGTGTGTGTGTGTGTGTGTGTGTGTGTCACTATGCATGTGCGCATGTGTGTTTGGCTGTTGGTATTTATATTTAAATATATAGTATGTATCTCCTTAGGTCGATAAGTTGAATAGTAGTCAGAAAGTTTGCCTCATTGTGTAGATTTGTTAGATTTCTTCCCATTATGAAATCTTGGCTATTGAGTGAGATTTGAAAACAAGTTAAAAGCTGTCCCAGAGTCTCTACAGTTTTGAGTCTTCTGTCCAGTCAGGTTAGAATGATGTACAAGAAGATTTCAGCTTCCATACAAGACTTTCCAACATTTTTTACTTTGATACTGGCTCTCTGGAGATGGAGTTCTCTCATGTTTATTTCAATTTGACTCTTCCCTTATGTTTTTCACACACTCATCGCCTGGGTAACTTCTGTCTCCACTATCAACACCTCAGTGATTATGAAAGCTAGAGTCCTAAACGAAAGGCCTTCCAGGGAACACAGCATACAAATCCCTGCCCCACATTAAGTGTCATATTGTAAATACTGAACAGTGGTGATAAAACTCGTCTGTGTTTATCAAAATTAGAGACTCTGGAACACAGGGAGTATGTGTTGGTGAAAAAATAATGAACTGTACATACAGGACTACTCAAATCAATCACATCTTGAATTTTTATCTTCCTTTTCTAATCTCTAATTTGCAGAATTGTTTTAGTGAATGGTAAATCCAATTTTATATTTGAAATACTTTCAGTGATTATTTTCAGTTTGGACTAGGTGACTTTTCAGAATTACCAAATGTCCTTCCCGGGAAGATGTATGTTTAAAAACAGATCTCTGACTTCAGCTTCTAAGGCGCCGGTCTGCAAAGAGCTGATGTAACATGGGGTTTTCCCCAGAAGGTTTTCTGTCCTTGATCTCTTCTGGCAGTAGGATTCCATTACGGGTAACTGTCCCTGCTTGGTTACACCCCTTATAAGCATACATTCTACATTTCACTACACCCCACCACCTTCCCCGTCATCCCTTCAGTATAAGTACTCGGGGCCACAGACTCCACTGCTGCCAATACCACTGTACCAATGACTCCTATTGGTCTGTCTGCCAACAAGCCTCAAGCGTGACACAAAGATACAACTAAACGATACAAAAGAAGTCATTGCACTTACAACACTGACATGCATATGTGTAAATATGCTAATGTGCAGAAGTAATACCCGTGAGAAGACATCAGCAGACTGGAGACACAGGAAGCGCCAGGACTTTGCTCCTCCATGGAGACAAAAATAGACCAAAGGACCTTTCTGAGGGCTCCAGAAGCCAGATCGGAGCAGACAGCACACCAGGCAAGTACAAATGAAGAAGGGCCACATGGAAAAGACAAAGAATGTTTAGGACACTTGCCTACAGGACCTGCTCACGCTCCCTGACACTCCAGGGCAACACTGTGAGAAAAGTCTTCTCTCTGTTGAGGAGAGAAACAAATGGATGTTCAACAATCTGGTTTCCTTGTGGCCCTGAAGGGCTCGCTTCTGTCCTGCATGACATGGAAAGCAGAAGGAATGAGAGCGCCCTCGGGATACACTGTGGTGGCCGCTCTGACAAAAGGTGAGCATTTGTTCCAACAACGGAAGCACTGCAGAGCTGAGGACAAACAGAGAGAAGAAGGTATCACGGGCCCTAAAAAGTAACTACACTTTTTAAAGTTGGCAGTTACAGAAATTCAGACATGACAAAAGCCCAGAACATGTGTCACTGTCCCTAGAATAACTATAATGTGTGCCCCTCTGTAGAGAGCAAGCCCATAATTCGGCCCAGAGGCCATTATCTTCATATATTTGTTTTCTTTTGTTTGATTGTGTTTGTGGGGGGTTTTGTCTGTTTGCTTTTTAATTCCCAAATGTTGGCCAATGATCTAAAGGGATACAGGGAAATATGAAATCGTGTTCCAATTAGAGGAACAAAAGATATCTCTACCTGGCCCTATATTATTTAAGTACTATTAACTGCCTGAAAAAGAATTAAGAACCATCCTAAAGATGCTCATGGAGGAAGAAGAAAAATAGATAGTTAATGATAGCAGGAAAACTCTATTCATGACCAAAATGGAAACCCAAGGACACAGAACGTGTAACCAACAATGAACAAGAAACAGGAACACAAAGATTACAATTAGTGAATTTAAAAATACACTAAGGGGTCAACAACAGACTTGATCAAGAAGAAAGAATCAAACAACCTAACCTATCCTTGTGTTCAATGATCTACTCAGAATCAAAGGACAGAGTCTAGGGACTCATGGGACACCAACAGATGACCCAGTGAGGGCACTAAGGGAACCTCTGAGGAAAGGGGTGGGGACGGGGGAGACCACTGATATGAAGAATGGAAGTCTTAAATGTGGAAAGAAGAGACAAATGCAGCAAGCTCAGCAAATTCGCAGTAGGATCAATGTCAAGCCGTGAACGAAGTGACACAAAATGAACCTATCATAACTCACAGGTGAAAAGAGAAATTTGAACCCGCACGGCCCAATCAGCTCATCCCATCCAGGAGAGCTCCTGTAAGGGGAGTAGTGGGGTTCTCAGACCTTACGGGAAGAAGAGTACAAGCAAATGGATTCAAGTATTCAACGGTCAAAACACATCCACTAAGGGCGCCTGGCTTCGGCTCAGGTTATGATCTCAGGGTTCATGGGTTTAAGCCCTGTGTCAGGCTCTGTTCTGACAGCTCAGAGCCAGGAGCCTGCTTCAAATTCTGTATCTCCCTCTCTCTCTGACCCTCCTTTGCTCACACTGTCTCTGTCTTTCAAAAATAAATAAGAAAACATTAAGAAAAAAACATATCCAGTAAGAACTCGCTACCTGGCAAAACGGTTTTCCATGAATGTACAGAGGGAGGCTTTCCCAAATAAAAGTCCTCCAAGTTTACAAGTAGACCCGTCCTATAAGACATAGTAAAGGTGGGCCTTCTGGCTGAATTAACAGGATTCTGATCAGTAACTGAAACCACATGAGAACATAAAGGCCTCTGCTAAATATAAACATTTATACAACTGGAGCACCTGGGTGACTCATTTGGTTAAGCGACCAACATTGGCCCAGGTCCTCATCTCACGGTCTGTGAGTTCTAACTCCAGGTGGGGCTCTGGACTGACAGTCAGATCCTGGAGTCTGCTGTGGATTCTGTTGTCTCTGTCTCTCTGCTTCTCCTCCATTTGCACTCTCTCTCTCAACAATAAAAACACACAAAGAATTAAAAAATATATACATTTATACAAAACTGTCATGTTGTAATGAGGAAGCACAGGACTTTAATTTCTGCTAAAATAAAAAATCAGGGGTGCCTGAGTGGCTTAATCTGTTAAGCATCAGACTTCAGCTCAGGTCATGATTTCACAGGTAAGGAGATTAAGCCCCACCTCAGGTTCTGTGCTATTAGCACATAGCCTGCTTCTGATCTGCTGAGTCCTTTTTCACTCTGACCCTTTCATGCTGGAATCTTAAAAGAAATAAATAGACAAATGAAAAAAAATACAAAATCATGAATCTAGGTAATAAAGTACACATTGAAAGGGAGTTAGTGATATCCATAACTTAAGGTGGGTGCAGGGGTGGACCTGGTAAGTAGGATAATTTTGAATGCAACTGAAAGTATCAGTTTATTATTTTTTAATTTATTTTTTAATGTTTTATTTATTTGTGATACAGAGAGAGACAGAGTATGAGAGGGGGAGGGCAGAGAGAGAAGGAGACACAGAATCTTAAGCAGACTCCAGGCTCTGAGCTAGCTGTCAGCACAGAACCCGACGCAGGGCTCGAAACCACGAACGTGAGATCTGACCTGAGCCGAAGTCTGAGGCTTAATAGATCGAGCCACCCAGGCGCCCCTGAGAGTATCAGCTTAATATGGCCTTTATGCATTTAATGTGTTGAACGTAACATCTATGTTAACTGCAAAAAAAAAAAAAATACTGCAGAAGACAGAAAAGGTAATGAGAAGAGTACCAACGCATGTCATGAGTATAAGAGCACAATTAAGGATAAAAATATCTAAATTTGATACAGAGGTACAGAATTATTTAATTATTTATTTATTTATTTATTTGAGGGACAGAGGGAGACCGCGTGCACCAGAGAGCCGTGGAAGGACAGAAGGAGAGGGAGAGAAAATCTCATGCAGGTTCCATTCTCAGCTCCAAGCCAGACACAGGACTCAATCTCAGGACCCTGAGGGCATGACCTCAGCCAAAATCAAGACTATACTTAACAGACCAAGTCCTCCAGGCACCCTGGAGGTAAAGAATGTTGAAAACTTACTTTCAATTCACAACAGTAATTCTCTCAGGCAAGGAGACTATAAAGTCACCAATAAATACATGATGAAGTTAATGGTCTGTTATGATGCCTCACCAAGACATTACTGGTGTATCATTATGACGATTCACCTAGACATGATAAAACATTCACTGACCACTATGTATGTATAATATTTATGCAAAGAAATACACACACAATTTTACTGCTAAAGGGCATGGTTGATTCACACTTGACGTAAACTCACAATGCCTAACGTGTCCCAGATGAACACCGGCATCCTGTAACACAACACACAGGTACGTGAAACTACAACTAACGTGTGGGACGGTCCATACAAAAGAAAGCACAGGATCATAGGACGCAGAACCAGAAGACCACATTGACTCCCACAGAGTCTGCATAAAAGAGATCAGTCCTTTCAGAGGACACCTGCCGTGTAACTCTAATTTTCCCTGTGACTGTGTATCCACGAGCGAGGAGCACTGAATTGACGGCGTGACTTCATTGACAGTAAAACTGGAAAGCTATTCATTAAAATCAAACAAAGTGCTCTACTGAAAGGTTTTACAAATAAGAAATTAAAAGGCATTAAAAATGCACTATCCTCTTAATATATGCCTCCCCTTACATAGAGGGCAAGGATATAATCGATGCCTTAGGACTAAGATGCCGGAAAAAAAAAAAAACACCTTTCCTTTCTAAATAAAGGAACATTGCCAACGTTGCAAAATATCCCGAGAATCACATTATAAACTAATAAATATGCAGGATGAAATTCAGACACCTTCTGAGGAGAGTAGAAGAATAGTCTTGTGATTTTTTCCTGAAGAAAAATCACATTCATGAACAATCCTTATGTTATATATATCTAATTTTCCTAATTATCTATCTCACTTCCTTTTTTCTTTCTTAAAGTTTTATTTATTGCTGACATAGAGAGAGAGAAAGAGAGAGATCAGTCAAGCGGCGGAGGGGCAAAGAGAGAGGGGACACATGATCTACAGCAGGCTCGACGCAGACACCAGAGAGCCCCGTGCTAGGCTCAAACTCACCAATGTAAGATCACGAACTGAGCCCAAGTCCAATGCTCCATCGACTGAGCCACTCAGGCACCCCTCTATCTGATTCCGTATAAGGCACTTCCTCATGTCATATAGAACTTTGGATTCAAAACCATCAGAGGTGTGTTCCATATACAACATATCACAAAGTGAAAACACATATGAAAGGGACAGGAACTTCCTACTGTACAAGACAAAATGATTAAGTGATGAAAATACTAGACTCAAATAGGATAATGCCTGAGACATTATTATAGGCTGTGAGTTCTAACTTCTAAATGTTCTGGGTCCCTTATGGCATTCATATGCAGAAATGCTAGGATACACAGAGATACAGCAAATTATTTCACCACTGAGCAACGGAACACAGTGGAAATTTCAAATTTCAGTTCATACAAAGTCAAATAAAGTTCTGATTTGAAATAAAGGATTGGATTTTGTCATTAGAGGGAGATGTTTTGTGGTCTTTTGAATTCAAATTTCTGAGCCTTATATTGTACATTTATGATTAAAGCCTCTATAACTTTGGCGAACAAAAAGCAGAAAACCTGTGATCTCTGTCTCCAGTGTTCCCAGGATTTCTGCATCGAACCCCAATATGCCCACTACGACGCCGACACACGTGTCACAAGAAGCCAAACAGAATTTAGAAATGGCAGAGCTCCTCAAAATACAGAGATACCCTCTGGGCCTCTCAAAGCAATGGAAAAGCTCTCACATTATGGAGATCCTCACTGCGGTGGCGGGGGGGGGGGGGGGGGGGGGGGGGGGGGGGGGGGGGGGGGTTGGACCTGCACTGGAGCTGAAAGACTGTCCTTGGAGAATCAAAGAAGATAACGTATCAGATAGCAGGTGTCCCTCTGTGAGCGGGAAAGACATAAAACGGGGCTTCACAGACGATTTTCCATTCAAGGACAGCTCCTTGACCTACACTTCAAGTTCCACTGTCACCCTTCACCCTGGCACCTCACCTCGTCGTCTGCTTCCTTCCCACCTACCTGGGTGTGAGGCTACTGTCTCCTGTCTCTTCACACCCCACAGCTCCTTCTCGTGCTCCAAAAATATGACCAAGTCTGGCTTTGATACAAGGAGACCTGTTTATCAGAAAGCAGGAGTGTAATTATTGCTGGAGACTCGACCTTTCAACCCAGTACTGTACTCAGTAGACCACAGAGGATATGGGAGAATTCTAAAAAATGACTTCCCAAACGCTGTTGCCGCAGAGGGAGCCTCTTCAGAACCTGCAGGAGGAGGTACAAATACTCCCATCATGACCTCCCTTCTAAGGACATCAATACAATAAGCAGGACAACCTGGACTTTGAGATATGGGCAGTACCATCCTATGCCACTCAGCCTTTAGAATTGCTATGAATTGACAGAAATGATGGTGGCACCTGACAAAAAGGGAGGCTGAAGCTGAAAAGGAATCCTCATGAGGTATTTCCCTCCATCTACAAATCCCAACATTCTTCCCTTACTGTATGGATCTGGATTCCAGTCGTGCAAAGAGGAGCTTCCAAGTAAGAGTCTACAAAGTACAGAACAAAACCCCGAGTGTGGTTTGAAATCTGGAAGGAGTGATCCTCACCCAAGAAGAGGAGGTGCCCATAGGTCTCCAGTATCACATCCGCATACAGTTCCCGCTGACTGTGGTTCAGGCATTCCCATTCTTCCTGAGAGAATTCGAGAGCCACGTCCTGGAAGGTCAGCTGTCCCTGAAATAAATATCAGAGTAATCCAGTGGCCATTGGCACTGTTCATAATGGTACCTACGATGAGAGAGGCAGTTACTGTCACCAGGCAGACTCCAAGAACTGACCTTCACTGCTCACCTGCTTGTACCCACTGACCAGAGTCCCTCATTTGACTTAACCTCTTTTTTCTCTCTTATCTTTTCCTTCTGGCAAACACCCTATGGACACAGTCTCCTGTGATGGACACAGAAAACATTCAACAGAATGTAAGCCCGGCCCTTGGGCAGGCGCACTGTGAGCTTAGCCCCTGACTCCTCCCTGTGCACGTGGATGATGGAGTTGACTCCTGCAGTGAGGACAGTTCCCTTGACCTCCTTGTAATATCAAAATCTCCACCCAAGGAGGAGCACAAGCCTCGCTTACAAAAGACACAAAGTATGTACAGAGGTGTCTCCTCAGACACATGTGTCCCCTTATGTCCAGTTCCTCAGAAGATGACAAGGCTCCTCCTCCTAAATATCCACTGAATCGGAAATAAAAGGAAACATTACCTCCCTCCCCCCCCAAACAGACACACACACCCTTGATCTGTGAGTCTCTTATTTGGACGGTATTCCTCCTGATCTCACTGTTGGCTGGAAATCAGTTTTCCTCTGTGTGGTGACAGCCCCTCTTGCAGTACTTTCATCTCGGACTCTTATTAGATGTGAGGGTTTTCAGACACACAAATGTGTCATCATGTGATTCTGCCTTTCTCTTTCTGAAACTATAAAGCAGTACAGAAAAGGGTATTTCTGTGACCAGAGTGTGGGGTGAAATAAAACTGCTTTGCCTGTTTTTCTCTTACACATTCTATCATGTTTTGCTGTTTTCTCTCCACCTGGTGATGAGACTCCTTCAGTGGCAGAACTTCAAGGGGACAGATGGTTCTTTCTACTCAAGGAAACTCCCATATGTTAGCAACTCTAAAGCCAGCTGCGTTAGCCTTTCCTAATTCCTACTAAATTCTCACCTGACCAACCTTCACTCAGAGGTAGGAAGGTCTCTATGCCCTTATTTAGCAGGAAGAAGTTACAGAAGATGAGACCTTCTATCTTTTTTTTTTAAAACTTTTTTATTTATTTCTGAGAGACAGAGAGAGCCTGAGCAGGGGAAGGGCAGAGAGAAGAAGACACAGAACTCGAAGCAGGCTCCAGGCTGGGAGCTGTCAGCACAGAGCCCAACGCGGGGCTCGAACCCACAAACCCTGAGATCATGACCTGAGCTGAAGTTGGCCACTTAACCGACTGAGACACCGAGGGGCCCGGAGACCTTCTATCTTTAACAACCTTAAAGATGTAAGGGTCAAGGGGGAAATGATGAGGGACACAAAGTCAAGAGACATGGAGCCTCAAGTAAATCTCCTTACACCTTGCAGCTCAATGATACACACCTGAGACATGCAAACGTGCCCTTCCTCCAGGAACACAGAGCTGCTCTAGGGCCTTAATGTTTATTTTGTTCTTAAATCCTTCAGACAGGCAGAGTACGACATTCCGTTAGCACTGGGTGCACGGTGGAAGGAAACTCATTTCCAGCTACATTTCTTTTGCCTTTGTTCTCCTCATCAAAACCCACAAGCAAAAAGCAACCCTGAAGAAAGAAACTTCCAGGTGAAATGTGATAGTTTCCCAACCCTGCTCAGTAAATCTAAGAGCTTTGGGAACAATGTGGGGGAAGATCACCGTCACAGGGGACACATCTGGCAGAGAGCACGGAGCCAAAACAATAAGCGAACCGGAACTGTACTAAAGCAAATTCTATTACTGTCGCAGACACACCGAAGGACACATGATCACTCTTGTGTTCTGTTCAATCAGATTATCCATCTAATGACGAGCATTCAGTGGATTTATACAAAGTTCCATCACATATCATGTCAGTAGAGGCTGCTTGGAGGCAAACAGGTTTGAGCAATGGATTGTAGGGGGGCCCACAGGGACCATCTGGCTGAACAGATGCAGGCCAGCAGGGGACCCCACACAAAATATCTACAGGCCCTACCTACCTACCTACCTACCTACCTACTTACCTAACTAACTAACAGCTACTTACAACCAGGCAGAATTACCAAATAAGGGCAAATTCCTTAGGTCACCATCCCTCCTCATCCTCCCCCTGCAGACTCAGCCCCAACTCACTGCCTCCTGGCAGCAGCCTCTCCTCTGCTGTCCTGCCCCCCATGCCCTTGAGGGTTCTTCAGAAATCTAGGGTCTGATTCTGCCACAGGTGAATTCTGTTCACCGCCCATGCCCTCGGCGTCCTCAGGATCATCAACCCGTATTTGGGAGCCTCCATTTCATTGGAGGAAACGCCACATGGAGACGCCTGTTTCCGTGTCCTGTCATGTCTAGTATGTTTTATTTTTTTTCGTTGAGAAAAGAAATTTATTAATCTCATCTTTTCCTGGCCAACTCTATGGCTTTGGTAATTTGCACAAAGATTCGAAAAACTGGCTTTCAACGAGTATTTTCCAGGCAAACGGATTTTATGGCGAGCTAGAGCTCTGCTCGGAGGACCTGGGCCGGGTGTCCTCCAGGCCTGGACGACGGTCACGCCAGGCTCCCCACACCCTCCAGACCACGCGGATGTCCCGCGCTGCTGTGGCACAGAAGCTCCTGAAATCCGCGACTGGATCCACAAGGTTTCCCTGAAACTCAGCCAAGACTCAGCACCTAGAACTCATCCTCTAATCTAGAGTGCTCACCAGACTCGTCACACGATGTGCACCAGTCTACATGGCACAGAAAACATTACGTGTCTGGAAAAAAGAAACAAGCAAACAGAGAAAAGGACACGAAAGTAGCCCCCTCCCCTCCGAGCGGCCGGACTGCAGGATCCCAGGGCGCGGCCGTCCCCGCGCTCGGCGCCCAGCAGTCGCCTGGGAACTTCTGGATCTGACCCAAGGCAGCAGCGTCCGCCGCCCTGACTGGGGTCCGCTTCGTGCTGCAGCCTCTGCGGCCAAGTGCCGTCTTCTCTCTTGCAAACGCGGACTTCCAGTCGCTTTCATGGGGTCCCGGCCCCCGCGCCCTTCAGGAGACCCCGCGGCGGTCTATCTGCCCGCGTAGCGCCCCGATCCCGCGCCCCGGCCGCCTCCCTCCCCGCCGTCCCGCACAGCTCCGGCCCCGCCGCCCTGCCGCCCCCGCAGCGGGGCTCTGCCTCTGCCACTGCGCTCTGCAGCCGGTCCCCCGGCGGCCCCACTTCCGCAGCTTCAGGCGCGCCCGCAGGTGCCTGCGCCCGCGCTCCAGCTCCAGGGCGGCGCGGGGGGGCTCCGCGGGCGCGGGGGGTTCTGCTCGGGGGCGCCCCCGCCACTCATTCGCGCCCGCCGGCCACAGCGCGACACCGCCGCGGGCCTGGCGCCGAATCCGGGTGCCCGGCCTGCCGACCGGGAGCGCAAGACGCGGGGCCGAGCTCCGCTGGGGCGCCTCAGGGCCAAGTAACAGGTCCTCACAACTTTCAGCAGCTGTCCAAAATCTCTAGTATGTTTTAAGCAGAGTATCTTTTTCACAGTTTAAAAAGAAAGACCACCCCCCCCCCAACCCTGCTTTCTTAACGTTCCAAATTCTTCTGGGCCTCATACCCACCCTGTGTATTTTTGCATTTATCTCTTGCTTGAAAATGGTAGTTTTTTTATACCAGGAGGAGAGGACATGTGGGCACCAGGGGCCACAATGAGGTTGTCAAGAGTGACTGCTCATATACCAAACAGCTGGGGACAAGAAAGGCAAAAGAGGGGGGGGCCTCCAGAAGGACTCTCATATGCTTACAAGGCATCCTAAGATACTGGAAGCCTTGTATCTTTCATTTCCCTAATCCTGATCTAAGGAGAAATACTGAAGAAGAACAGTTCTCCTTGAGGGAAATCCCAGGACCAGAACTCACCGGCAACATCAATCTTGGACTCAACGCCTTCCCCTTGGGATATGTCCTAAAGGGAATGTTTGCAATACATTCAGGACTTCATTTCTAAAGACCTAACCTTGAATATCATTTCTGAGAAGGTTTGAAAACTTAGGTGAGGCAGACACATCACAAATACAGAAATCCACATGTGCGATATGGAAATCCACTCAAGTGGAGGAGGGAAGAGGACACGGCCTCCGAGCTGGCACATCAGGCTTACCTGAGAGCTGACCATTTCTTCCTCTGTCCACTCTTCCTGCAGATTTCGTTCTCAGATGGAATTTGTGGAGAAATCACAGCTGCATCAGGACTAAATGGCCCTGAAGGCACCAAGAGAACTTCTCACCAGAAACGTGCTCACTGGCCAGCAGGACTTTCAAATACAAAAGAACCCAGCTTCCTAGTTTGATGGAGTCGCGCTCCAGCCGGTCCAGGGGTCCCTGAAGGATGGATGGTGTCTGGGAAAGAGGGATGAGAGAGCCATGAGATTGTTCTGATCATCAGGCAGGCAGCTCTGCACTGGCTGAGGCTCAGCTTTATACATCTAAAATGTAAAAATTAAACTGGCTTTTTTCTTATGGCTTCTTCTATGGCCAAGAGGAAGTAAGAGAAAAAGTGGGATGGGACTTATGACTTAATACATGCTATCTTGACAACTGTGTGTTTCTAATGAGGAGGAAGATTTCCCTGAATGTTCAGAAGACCAACAAAATAATTAATGTGAATAGTTAAAAAAAAAGGGGGGGAGGGAAGGAAAACAATTTCATTTCAATGTTTGTTTATTTTGAGAGAGACAGAGAGTGAGCAGGGGAGGGGCAGAGATAGAGGGAGATACAGAATCCGAAGCAGGCTCCAGGCTCCGTGCTGTCAGCAGAGAGCCCCATGAGGGGCTCGAACTCACAGATGGTGAGATCATGACCTGAGTCAAAGCTGGATGCTCAACTGACTTAGCCACCCAGGCTCCCCAACCAACGTTTTGCTTTCAAATGCAGGGGCAAAAAGAATTAAGTTGGGTCAATCAAGGAATTAGATACTAAGAAAGACAAGGTAGGTAAACATCAAATATTCAAGGTCCACAGAACGAAAAAGAGTGTTTCCCAAAAAGCATTAATTTAACACCCGTAAGCAATGAACTCAGTGCTTAGTGCTGGGAATACACAGACGGAGAACGCAGGTTTGCCGAGACCAGACTGTCAGAACACCAAGGGACCCTCCTTCCAAGACACAAAGGGCCACACACCCTGCAACACAAGCTGCTCCCCGCCGAGGGAGTTCTCCAATGTGAGGTCTTGTGTAACCCGCTGTGTCTCTTTCTGGGTGTCCTCTGTGTTCCTGGGAAGCTGCCACATCAGGCTCTGTGCTGACAGCTAGCTCAGAGCCTGGAGCCTGCTTTTCAGGTTCTGTGTCTCCTGCTCTCACTGCCCCTCCCCCTCTCATGCTCTGTCTCTCTCTGTATCAAAAATAAATAAAACATTTTTTAAAAAACACAAAAAAACCCTTCTCTGAGGTTGAAAGAGTTAGGTTGCGCTATGCAGCCTTTGGGATGTTTGACTGCTACTTTGGTTAATAAATGGAGTTTTGAGATTTGTCATAACCTGTAATTCTAATTAGAATATGTTTATAATTTCCTAAGGTTTGTGACAAATTTCCCAGTATTCAAATGGTAAAGAAGTCCCCTGACCAATTAGGCCCTTTTATTTAGGATGACAAGTTACTTGAAACAACAGTTTTAAATGATACACCTTAGGTTGTATAGCCTGGCTAAAGGCTGCAACTGCTCAAATATATATGCAAGTCCTAAAGTTTTAACGTTTTGGTATAAGATCATTACTTAATAATCTGACTACTAAAGGTGTTAAGTGTCACTACATTTCTTTGTCAAAGTGCATCATAATGAACTCTCCTCAGATCTTTAGATTTTTGTCACAGAACGTGTTTCTTCCTCAAGGAAAGTTATAAAAGAACCTTTGGGACAAATACAGTCATTGACATCTTTAAAACTAATACTAAAATGGGGAGAAACCTCGAGCTAAAAGCTGCATTGAAGCTAAACAACATTAGGAACATAGGACCAAATGGACTGATAAAAATAAAGTTTTGTGACTCTTGTGGGAAACGTTGTTGTTCCTTTCATGTTTGCTTATCCAGATTAAGCAACTTTCTCTTAGGAAATCTATGATATACAGAAGTGTCCTAAAGTATTTGTTTGTAACCTGAAGCATTTATCTTTTCTCTCTACTTACACCGTCTGAAATTCAAAAACTCACAGTGAGTATCCTTTCTTTCATGGTAATTCCAATTGTTTGCATCAGTTCAATAAGAATCTGTTCATTTTATATAAGACACCCTCAGAAATACTCGTTATTTTACCAAAGCTTTGACTGTAATGTCCTATTTGAGAGTCATGCCTAGACTCAGATATGACCTGACAGCTTTAAGGAACTAAGGTTGACTTTATGGAACATGGAGCCATCAAGCCTCGTGGACATGTTGGCTGGACACCTTGCTCACAGAGTTCCCAGCAGCCTCCCCAGCTGAGTCATAGTAAGAACTTTTCTTGAAGGGTTACTGCGCGCCAGGCAGTGAACGAAGTTCTCTTCTATGTATTACTTTATTTACTTCTTACAGGAATACCATAGTAGGTCCTATAATTACCCCTATTTTACAGATAAAAAAAACTTGAGTCTTAGAGGGGATCGGGAATTTGCCCAACGTGACACAGCCACTATGTGTTAGAGTCATGACCAAACCCTGGCCACCTGACCTGGCAATGACATCCGCTGCCCCCTGAAAGAGTCATGCCCAGTTCTAGATATTTCTTGAACGAGAAACCTTCTTCTCTGCTCGAGGGAAAACTATTAAGTTGAGAAAACTGAACAGGAAATACATTCTTTCACATTAATAAGTGATGAAGCTCCTGTTGACTGTTTTTTTTAAGATTTATTTTGGGGTGGGTCGCCAGGTTATGATCTCCTGGTTTGGGAGTTCGAGCCCTGTGTCCAACTCTGCGTCAGGCTCTGTGCTAACAGCTCAGGGCCTGACCTCTGCTCCAGATTCTGTGTCTCCCTCTCTCTTTCTCTCTCTCTCAGAAATAAAATAAAACATTATAAATTACAAAAAAATTTATTTGGGTGGAGGGGACCAGCTGGGGAGGGGCAAACAGCGGGGACGACAGAGGGGGACAGGATCTGAAGCAGGCTCCGTGCTGACAGGCTGAAAGCCGGGACCCAGATGTGGGGCTGGAACTCACAAACTGTGAGATCATGACCTGAGCCTACGTTGGAGCCTCAACCAACTGAGCCACCCAGGCGTTGCTTGACTATTTTTAATAAGTAAAGATTTGGGCTGAATTATTTTTATTTTTCTGAAAGAAAGTGAAGCCTCCGCAGTGGCTCCGTACACACTGCAAGGATGAGTCTACTGTGGTTCTAAAGGGTCTTGATAGATATTCACATTTCTCTTTCCAATCACAGGGGAATTCAGCATTCTCCATGATGAAGTCTGACCGAATGGATATTTCCAGTTTTCCTCGTTTCTATGAAAAGGGATGTAAAATAGTAAACGCAAAAGAAAATATTATATTTGCCCTCACGTCAGGACTGCCCATGATTGTGATCTTCTTATAATGAACACTTTCGAGGGATTAGAGAGTGAACATGCCTTTGAGACATAAAGTGAAAATTACGAACGTTCACTTCAAAAATTCTTTTTTTTGAGAGAGGGGCTTGTGGACAATTTGGTTTTCTAGTCCCAAAAACGTCATCCGACGTCTCTGCTTAAGCACTGCTTACAACACGATCATTTGACCCACAAAAATGATGAAATACACTAGCCATAAAAACGGACAGGAGTGTGTGTATCCTATTCTTTTCTTCCTCCATAGAATTTAGAGAAAGAAGGATGGCAAGACCGGTGAGTCTCCTCTAACGTCAGGCTTCCGCTCTTGGTGAAGAAATGTCTTCATTAAGACTCACTCTGGGGAGCAAGTTCAAGGGGAAAGGAGCGAGGAGCCACTTGGGGTTTCAGCTTCAGATCACGGTCAGGTCCAGAGTCAAAAGTCAATCCAGCCAACACAGCAACTCTCATAACCGCGCCTGAACGGACGTCAGAGGAGACCGCGCTACCCGGCGGAGACGCACCCGGCGACGCGGGGAGGAGAGTCCCCGTCTCGACGACGGCACCCGGCCCGGGGTGGCAACGTCGACCACCCCTCGGGGACCCCGCCTTGCCTCAGCCCGCGCTGCAGACAACTCGATGGAGTCGGGGAGCAGCACCGCCGTCCCCCCGGCTCCCCGGCACCGTCACGTCACCGCGCGCTCGCCCGTGTACACGCACCCCTCACGCGCGGTCGGCTCCCACGCGCGCACTCCCACGCGCGCACACACGCGGCGCCCTCCCCCCGACGGCAGCCCCGCCGCACCCTCCCTCCCCGGGACGGAGCCCCAGAGGGGCGACCCCGGCCCGGACCCTGTTAGGGTCGAGGCGGCCGCGGCGCGCTTACCTGCAGCCCCGCCC